>ML110389.1:73055-289240 GCA_003697995.1 Taxidea taxus jeffersonii | reverse complement strand
AAAAAAAATACATGGAAACAAATGAAAATGAAAACACAACTGTCCAAATGCCACAGTTCTCATAGCCTAGAACTACTGAAAATGTTCTCATAGCCTAGACCTACTGCAGAGTTCTTTACTGCTCTGCATCACACTCAATGCTATGAGTTTGCCATGTCACCTAGGAAATGAGCTAGAACAATAGTCTTTGGCATGGAATGAATTTGTTATCTACTGAATCTGAAGAGGCTTACCAAGTACTATTCTTTCTTTATAGTAGGGGTATCAAGATGCAATGATTTGTCCTGAACTTTGTTTTTAACTTTGGCATGCTGTTCACCATTGGGCTCATAAAAAATCATTAAAATGTTGTCTCTGAATCTTTACAGGATTTATCTCCAACCCTCAGGTGCACATGTGTTTTCCCGGTGCTTCCAGCATCCTAGCCACCACTTGTTCATTCTGACTGAGAAATTTGATGTATTTGATACAGTGGGTTAATATAGTCTCTGTAATGTCTAGTGGTCCAGATTTCACATCTCTCCAGACTATATTTGACTATGGGGTTTTGACCAGGGGGTTAGAAAATTAACGTAGTCCTGAGGAAAAACCATAAATAAATACTGTCCTCTATCAAATGTGAATAAAACTTTATCTCATCCTTCTCTTAAGTTGAATTGAAAGCAATACCTTTGCCAGATCAATAGCTGCATATCATGTGCCTGAGGCCTTATTAATCTGCTCTAGTAATAATACCTCATCTGGCACAGTGGCTGCAACTGGGGCTACCATTTGGTTAAGACTGTGGTATCCATAATCATTCTGAAGGGGCAAGACTGCCAAATTAAGCAGAAGCATAATTGAGACCATTTCTTGTCTTTAATGGTAACCATTCAGGTTGGATAGGGAGAGGATGGAGGATATATATTTTTGGAAACAATCCACTAGGCCTTTCCCACTATATAGCTGTTATTCTAGAGGCAGCAAACCCAATGTTGATGTTTATCAAATTCCCAGGTATACCAATTTCAATTATATTTTCTGGAACTAAGAAAATGACTCCTGAGTGGGTCTGTGGACTCAGTGGGCTATAATGAATCAAAATTTAGTAAGAACTTCACTTATTACCTGGTCTGTGTAAGCCCCACCTCAAGGGATCAATGATGATGTATCAATGTCGACTTAACACCATGTCTAATAATCAAGGTATCTGAGTATTTCCCTTTCTCCAATATCCAGTCAGTCAAGTAAATGTTTGTTTGTAGGTCCCTCTGAGGAAAAATCTGAGAGGATTATCATAGTTGTATAACTGACACAGTGTTGCAGGGTTTTGGAGATTTGGCTACTTATTTAATCAATGGGTTCTGGGTATGAAGATTAGTTCAAGTCAGAGATATGAGCAAAGCATCATGACTTCCAGAGGGACAACCACCATTTGGCTTTTGCTTCTCCATTAACGTACTTTTGGGGGTTGTAAATGTTAAGCAACATCCTTGTGGGCTGTAAGTTCCCCCCACCTTGAGTACTGGAATTTCTTGGTGGTAATGGGTTCCCCTATCACTATTAGGCTGCCATCAGCTTTGGGGTGTGTCCTCTGATATCCTTTGGTGGGTTTCTTTCTTTATATAATCTATTTCTCAATGTCAACTTCCTTTTCCCATCTTCTTATTTTTATATCATCTGAAACATCATAAAGTGTTTCTACATGGAGAATGGCAGAATTTCTCCATGCCTTAAGAGCTACCTTCACAAAGATTGTGTCCCACATGCCTAAGTATTAAATACTGTCAGTATACCAGGAAAGTGCTTCTAAGCAAAAGAATCTTTTTTTATCCATCTGCTATTCTAGGCCCTCTTGATCAAGTACCATCAAAATCCAATTTCAGGGATACTTCTCTGGTCCCTGGTCATCATGCTAACTATTCCTCACGGTTCCTTTAATGTATAATATCTTTCCTCCTTTATGAAGCTCAGCAATCCCTATAGCTATATTGTATTGAGATTTACCCATAGTTGTCAGCCTAGTAGCCAGAAAAACTGTGTATAGCTCTTGAGGTGGTACCTTTTGCCTTGCAAGTAAAGTATTGCTGCAACATCTTTCAGCACAAAAAGGTGCTAGCCTTTACTAGGGGGAATTGGACAACCTTTGCAAACTCTGAGTCTAAGAGGATAGTTCAGGAATCAGCACCTTTAGGAATATCCACCATCCTTATACATATTTCAGGTTCCCAGGTTTTAACAACGAGGTCTTTGATTTTAGCAGAGCAGACCTGTCTTTGCTAAGCATTTAGACATCTCTGGAGCTTTGTAGATCTAAATCTTACAGTTTTTGTCTGCTGCTTAGCTGTGTCTACTCTTCCATTGTCTCTTTGTAATTTCCCTGTATTGACCCTCACATTTAGTTTTAGTTGCTTGTAAATAGCTCTCAGATTTTCATTATTCCTCCTCAGAGGGTCATTTCAATGTAGCAGTCACTAGCCAACTCTGATGGCTAGTCATTTTTTCTTCCATATTTTATAAATTCATGAGTCATTGTCCTTCCAAGGATATTTCTCTTTTAACAAGATTTTTCTCAGGTCACTTTTCATGAAAATTTTAGCACCTGAACATCATGTGCCAGAAACTGTCCATGTCCTCTTTGTTGTGTAGAGAGTTAGCCGGACCCAAAGCCACATCTTAACCATTTATTTTCTTAGACCACTCCTACACCACTTTTACTAGTTTGGATCCTCTGAGAAATAAAGTCAAGACAGGATTAGATATGCAAAAGCCTTATTTAAGAACAACCTGAGGGGGAAAAAATGAGAAGAGTTGTCAGATTACAATGCAGATCTGACTTATGCGAAACAGAGAAGGAAGGGAGGCTAGGTAGGAAAAGTCTTAGACTGGTGTAATTTCAGTAAAGTTTCAGGAAGGCTGATGGAGAGCCAAAGTTCCACATGTTGCAGGAATGAGACTACTTTAATATCCCTACCTCACACAGTCCTTAGCTAAGAGCAGCCTTGGCACAGTGTGCTGGTAGATCCAGAACATAGTAGCTGGGCCCATCTGTCAGTTATGCAATCTAAAATTAGAGATCTGACAACCTCATTTTCAGTACTGAGGGGTTTTCTGGGACATTGAACTTTTAGTGCTTAGATAAGGAGAGTACTGGGAAAACTGACAGTTGGTCATCCTAGCTGTGACTGTATCATCATCACCATCATCATCATTTTTGTTGTCATCAAATAAAATCCTAAACTCTTAGTACTAAAACCATATTTTCATAACAACGAATAAACTGCACTTTTATACAAATCAAAAACATCTTTCAAACCTGATTTCTGACTGTTCTGTCACTCTCTCATGTTCTGGTAAATAGTGTGTTCTGTTATGGGACATTCTCAGAGCTTCTTCCAAGTACAGTTTGAAAATGGATGTAATCTTTCCCTTTCCTAGAGTCTCATTACAATATCTTTCTTTCCTGAGAAAATTATAAAATTTACTTGCAAGAAAACTATACAGGCAAGTTGAGATGCTCCATTAAGTCAGGAATACATAGTTATCTCTGTATTTACCACAATAAAGCATCTGTTCTATCCTCATTCATGTATCTCTGAGTACATTGCTCTTCTCTTAACAATCTACCTTCTCTCCAAGTTCTCCAAGGAAATCGTCTTTTTTCCCCCTAACTTTTCTTTCTTTCCTCCTTTCTTCCCTTCCTCCTTCCTTCCTTCCTTTCTTTTTTTTCCTCCACATATAAGAGAAAAATTATATAGTATTTGGTATGTTTCATATCTGTCTGACTTATTTCATTTAGCATAATGCCCTCAAGGTCCATCTATGTTGTTGCAAATGACAAGATTTCATTGCTTTTTTATGGCTGAGTAATACTCCATCATATATTTAGGTATAGATACCATTAGGTACCATACAGATACCACCACCATATCTATCTATCTATCTATCTATCTATCTATCTATCTATCTATCATCTATCTATCCATCTGTCATCTGCCTATCTATCTCTCTCACATCTTTTTTCTCCATTAACCCAGTGTTGGGCACTTGGTTGTTTCCCTGGCTATTATAAATAGTGCTATAAGGAACATGGAGGTACATATATCTTTTTGTTAGCCTTTTGTTTTCTTGGAATAAATGTCTAGAAGTGGAATTGTCGGGTCATATGGTAATTCTTTTTTCATTTTTGATGAATGCCCAAACTGTTTTCTATAGTGGATTCCCCATTTTATAGCAACATGGGACCAGGATCACAAGTTTCCCTGACTGCTAGAGACAAGTGAACAAAATGTATCCTCTATGCAGCAGACACAGAAATCAGGGCACCAGATGTGTGCAAAAAGCTTCCTTCTAGGGAAGTAGAAAAGGCGGAAGAGAATACTCCCTCTTACTCTCCCCTAAAATATCATTCTTTTTTTTTTTTAAGATTTTATTTATTTATTTGACAGAGTCTGTCACAAGAGTCACAAGTAGGCAGAAAGGCAGGCGGGGGGGGGGGGGGGAAGCAGGCTCCCTTCTGAGCAGAGAGCCCAATGTGGGGCTCGATCCCAGGACTCTGGGATCATGACCTGAGCTGAAGGCAGAGGCTTTAACCCACTAAGCCACCCAGGCGCCCCCCCCCCCCAAATATCATTCTTAATAAGCACTGGCCATCCTTGGAAACTGTTTTTTTGTTCGGTTTGTTTTCTTCTGTCAGCTGTGAGCAGATGCTGAAACATCTCTTGAAACATGCCAAAGGTCCAGCTGCTCATTCAGACACCAGGACATACCTTGGGTTATTAATGTCACCAGTGGATTGTCCTTAAAATCTTGTATTTTTCCTCTCTCCAACAATCCTATCTTTGTTAGGCATATAGGGCAACACACATGGCTAAGGAGAGGAATGGTAAGCCAGACTATTTTGCAAATACCTGGTAGTCCTAGTGTAGGAGACTGAACTGTGCTGCCTCCCCAGGTCCTGGAAAATGTGAATGTTACTTTATATGGTAAACCCTTTGCAGATGGGATTATTTCTTTTAAAGATTTTATTTATTTATTTGACACAGAGAGAGAGAGATCACAAGTAGGCAGAGAGGCAGGCGGGGGGGGGCAGGCTCCCTGCTGAGCAGAGAGCCTGATGTGGGGCTCAATCTCAGGAACCTGAGATCATGACCTGAGCCAAAGGCAGGGGCTTAACCCACTGAGCCACCCAGACACCCCTGCAGATGGGATTATTTTAAAGATCTTGAGGTGGGCCCAAAATACAGTCACAATATCTTTATAAGGGAGAGGCAGAGAAAGGTTTGATAAAGAAGAAAAGGTGATGTGACCATAGAGGCATATTAGGGTGATACAGGTGGCACCTACCAGTCTCTGGCCCTAGAGAGTATTCCAGTAGGTTCCTAGAGGTGAGGGTGAAATTAGATCCCTACTCTTTAGGTCAGCACTTTAATATAAGCAGGTGAGGCTCCTTAGCTTTAAGTTTGGGCAAAACACCTACCTGGGAATGGGGCCCTGAGGCTCGTGAGTCTCAGCATGTTGCCCATTTCTTAGATGGCTATGGTCTTGTGGGTCTCATGACACTAGCTCATTTGATTTTCAAAATTAGATATTTTGAGGGTGCAAGTAAAAGTTGGGGTGCCCCATGTAGACTTCAATCACCTCACTCCTCAAGAATTTTTGCATTTTGAGTTACTTCCCAATTGTGGGTTGTGCACCAGAGGTGCAGTATATGTCTAGTTGTGTCCCACAGTCTCCTGCCTGCTTGGATGTGGTTTTCTTTTCTTTTGCCAGATGTATAGTTTCACTCAGCCAGGTGCTGTTTGCTTGTTTGTTTGTTTTATTAACATATAATGTATTATTTGCTTCAGGGTACAGGTCTGTGAATCATCAGTCTTATGGTGTTAAGTTTTTTAACAAGAAAATCATTTCATAGGTAGTTGTAGACATTGATGAGTTCAGGATCTTCCTACATCCTCACCTTGAGGGGTTCTTTAATTTCTATAATTTCTGCATATTTTCTTCAGTATACTTTCTAATTTATAGTTCTTTGTATACATTGATTTACTACCTTCAGAATTCCATTTTCCTAGAGAGCAGGATTCGAGTTTATGCCTCCATCATGATCGAAATTGTCCCTTCAAGGTAGCATGTACTCACTCAGAGCTTGCTTTCAGTTTGTCTGCCCCATCAGATGGCACTGAACTTTTCTGCCAATGGGTTATTGTCTATTGTCTTATGAATTTTCTTCTATGTAATAATTTCCTTAAAGTTAGGCAAATGTATTCCTAGAGTCCTGCATGTGAAAGGCATATCTGTGTTTTAGGATGAAATTTATTAGATGCAGCCAGACTAATCTACTTAAAAATGATCATAGGGGATTTTTAAACAAATGTTTCCATACTTTAATTGTTTCTATATTTAAGTGAAATTCATTTATAATAAAATGCTCAGACACTAGGTGTGCCTTTCATTTAGTTTTGATGAATAAATAACAAGACATGAAATATTTCTCTTACTTCTGAATGCTCTCTCTTGCTCCCACCTAGTTAATGCCTATCCTCAGAAGCAATCACTGATTTAATTTTTTATCATTATAGGTTGTTTTGCCTATTTTATAATTTTATATAAATGTAATTATGCAGAATGTGTGCTTTAGCATCCGCTTCCTTTCTCTGGACATAGTTTTGAAATCATCATATTACTGCATGCATTAGTAAAGTGTTCCTTTTTAATCACAGAGTCATATCCAATTGTGTGACTATACCATAGTCTGTTTATCCATTCTTTCATTGATGAATGTTTGAGGACATTTCTAGTTTGTGGCTTTTATTAGTAAAGCTTAGGACTTTCTTGTACACAGCTGTTTGTGGAGTTTCCATTACTTAGCTCTCTGATTTATTCCTCAAATTTCATACAAGTTAGGCTAAAACAACAATGAAGTAAGACATATATTGTAAAAGTTATTGGTTAATGTTTTACTTTGTATGTTATTGTAAACAACGTCTTACTCATGGCATGCATTCACTCAATCTGAATCCAGTGGAAGAAGGCGGATCCACTCACTAGATTTCCTGAAGAATTAGAATTCCCTTTTGTAGACTCATTTTTTATTTATCTACTAGTCTGTCATGGTTTCTTTTAAAATCTAAGAGGCTTGGAGCTCAAGGTAATATAGCAAAAGGAAAGAATATACTCACATCTACACACGCACACAAACACACACATACATAGTATATGTAGATAAAAAGAATTGTTATATCTCCACTTTGATAATTGAAAATATTTCAAGTTAGCTACCTCAGAGTAAGTCTTTGTCCTTGATCTACCCTTAATATGTTGTTTCACAAACTTTCTAAAACCATTTCATTTGTATTCTCACTGAATGAAAATAGCTTGAGGAGTCTTATTTTCCTTTATCTCCCTGGGATGTATTACATTTTTAAAAATGTGCGAGTCTGCATAATTGTTATTTTTTATATTAAGTTGCATATCTCTTAGTTTATCTGATAATGGAAGGTGATATGGGAATCTTTTAATTAAAAAAAATGTATATATCCTAGCTAGTTTTCTAATAAAATCTTTAACCTTTTATCAGCATTAACATAGTCTTAATTCAGGTGAAAAATCACCCCCTTGCCTGTACTGCTTCAAAACTCTATATTTTTAGTAAACATAATGCTGATTCTGCTGAGGCCAAGAATATGCCTATTTCTAGTATGTACTCTCCAAAGCCTAGCTCATATAAACACTTCCTTTGTTTCAAGGATTTTTTTTTTCTTTCTTTGGCAGGGATGAGTAATTTTTTGGTTAGTATAGGTAAAATTTTGCTTAAAATGTTGGAGTTTCTTAGTTTCTGGCAGGGGTAGGATACTGACAGTGCCATTTAAGTTATGTTAAAGATTAGAGAATATTTATATATTTTACTACCATAAAAACTTCTGAATTTGATTTATAATAAGAATTAAAATGAGATATTCTTTTCAATCTGTTGGTAACTTTTTAAACTTTTGCCATGGAAATTTGGAATGTTTATAAAAAGGTAGAGTATAATTGGCTAAAATATTACTACCTTTTGAAATTGCTTCTTCTCAACAATTATATCTTATTTTACCATTTTTTGGTGTAGATAATACTCTGCTTTAACTTTTTTTTTACCATTTGCATTTTTCTGTTTGTATTATTGTTAATTGGATATCAACATTTATTCAACTATCATATACAGAAAGCTGTAGAGAGACATTGTGGATTCAAGATGAAAAAAAAGTCAGGGGCGTCTGTGTGGCTAAGTGGGTTAAAGCCTCCGCCTTCGGCTCAGGTCATGATCCCAGGGTCCTGGCATTGAGCCCCACATCGGGCACTCTGCTCAGCAGGGAGCCTGCTTCCCCCACTCTCTCTGCCTGCTTCTCTGTCTACCTGTGATCTCTCTCTGTCAGATAAATAAATAAAATCTTTTAAAAAAAAAGTAAGCAGTACAATACTCTGTATTAAGTACAGTTATAGAGATAAGCACAGGTTATTATGAAAGCACCAAGGAGGACAATGACCTAGACTGGGATAGTCAAGAAGGCTTCCTGGAGGAGGAATACATGAGTGTTAACATCTGAATGATGGAATCTTGAGAAAGAGGTGCAGGAAAAATGACATGAGAAAAGGCATAGAAGTGAGAAATTATATGAATGGTGTGTGTACAGTGAGTGAAGCTGATGGCAAACAGAATGGTTCTACTAGTCAAACCCGAGGCAGGAAGGTGTTATTAGTGAAATATTTATGGGCTAAATCTTTTCCAAGAGGGAAATTTATTTAATTAAAAATTATATGTTATTATTATATAACAATTATATAACAATTTAATTATAAATTATAAATAAATTTATTTATTTACACACCCTGTAAATAAATAAATTAGCTAGATAGGAGAAAATAGTAAAACTGTTTATATTTACTTTTTCTTTGTTTCTCTAAAAACTTATATTGTGCATATTTCATGTATGTATATATGTGTAATGAATGAAAAAAACATACACACACAGACACACACACACAGACACACACACTAGGAGTAGATACTCAAATTGTTTTACTCAACAAAAATGTTTGGAAACTACTGTTTTTGATCATAGGTCACCTTATATGACTTACTGAGGAATCTGATCTACATCCTTGGGTCATGGGAAACCTAGAAACATGAACAGTGATAAGATCTGTTTTGCATTTTAGCTAAGTTACCCTGAGAGTTGTGAGAATGGGTAGGGGGATAATAAAATTACAGGAAGGGAGGCCATTTAGGAGGCTGTCACAGTAAATCAGAAGAAGGATGGTGAGGACCTAAATAAAATTGTAGTGTTATATGCAGATTTAAAAAATGAAGAAAAAGAAGTTAACATATGCAGAACTTGGTAATTGATTGGGTGTGGTGGTAAGGTAAATAGATACAGAAAGAATCAATAATAGTTCTCAAGTCTTTAGTTTGGGTGATGAATATTGTTTCTCCCATCAAGTGAGAGAACACAGGTAAAGGAGGAGATTGAGGGCAGCTCTGATGGGTTTATCCTCTGACATGTTGAATTTGACTTTTGGATAGTAAGAGTGATGACAGTCATACTCGATAATTCATCCAATGAACTTTTGTATCTATGCAGTCCAAAGCACTACACCAGCTTCTGTGGAGCTAACAAGGAGGAGAATATATAGCCTTCTTTTAATGCAGTCCCAATATAGGTTGAGAAACAATTGTAATTCACTAAGGAAGGATAGGTAATGCATATGGCTACCAAGTACTTATAAGAAGGTGATTGATTCTCTGGGAAGATTGAAGGCGGCTTTTTGATCATCTCCCATAATGCATATGGCTCTCAAAAATTATCAATGTATATATTTTTTCTATTTTTAGCAGGAATTTGTTCATAAAAAGAGCCATTATTTCTGAAAGTCTGAGCAGTACACATTTGTAGACTATGTTTTATTATCATGTTAGCTACAATTCAATAGTGAAATCAAACTAGAAAATAATCATATAAGATTTTTATATCTCTTTGTCACATATGATTTAAACCATATGCATAGGCATTCAAAACACCAATTGAGGAAAAATTTTATAGATTTTTTAATGGTTCATAAGAACTTCCTCCTGGGATGCCTGGGTGGCTCAGTTGGTTAAACAGCTGCCTTCGGCTCAGGTCATGATCCCAGCATCCTGGGATCGAGTCCCACATCGGGCTCCTTGCTTGGCAGGGAGCCTGCTTCTCGCTCTGCCTCTGCCTGCCACTCTGTCTGCCCGTGCTCACTCTCTCTTTCTCTCTAACAAATAAATAAATAAAATCTTAAAAAAAAAAAAAAAAACTTCCTCCTGTCCTAATATATATATATATATATATATATATATATATATATATATACACACTTGCCCTTAAGTATGATAAATACTGACAATTTCAAGTAATTCTCAGGGTAAATTTTCTGTGTCTAACTTTTCATAGTAAATTTAAGTTTGCTTTTCTGAAAATGTGAGATGCCACTGTGCATCCAAATCATTGTTAATTTTTAATAAAAAATTTGGGGTGCCTGCGTGGCTCAGTGGGTTAAAGCCTCTGCCTTCGGCTCAGGTCATGATCCCAGAGTCCTGGGATGGGGTCCCACATCTGGCTCTCTGCTCAGCAGGGAGCCTGTTTCCTCCTCTCTCTGCCTGTCTCTCTGCCTACTTGTGATCTCAGTCTGTCAAATAAATAAATAAAATCTTTAAAAAAGTTGTTTAATAAAAACTTCATGGATGGTGAGTGGAAATATATAGCAATGTCGATTATTTATTATTTTCTATCTCTTATTTCCTTGATGTGATTAATTAATAATAGTTTTTTTCTTCTTTTGCAAATAAAATAGCAAAATATTTTATCTATAGTTTTAAATCTATAAAAATGATTATATGTTAAACTAAGACCAGATTAAAACTTCAAAGGCATATAAAATTACCAAATTGGTTACTTGTGATACTTTTCATTTTATTGTATTATTGTTTGTGTTTTTAAATTTTAACAGTTGATGGTTTATTATATTATGTACTAGACATTAAGTGTTCTAAAAAGATTGATTTATTTACTCCTCCAGGCATGTCTATCATTACCTATTTATATACTTGGAAACTGAACAGAAAGATTAAGTAACCCGCCCATGTCATAGAGTCACTAAGTAGTCCAGCTAAGATTTTTAATTCAGAACATAGTATCCAAGCTTTTAGTTATTATGTTGCATTCTTGTCTTCAGTAAACTTCTTAAGGTATTTTTTCACCAGAGGTGATCATGGGAAAAAAATTTTACACACACACACACACACACACACATATACACGCATATACATATAAACACATACACAAATATATTTGCTGAAAAAACCTCTGTTTTTAAGGTATACACTCCATCTTTGTCTGACTAATTTGAGGCGCAACATAGAAACCAAGTATTTGAGGAACTAGTTTTTTTGTCTTTCCCTATTCAAAAATAAAAGTGAAATCAGATGGCATTGTTTTCTGAAATGGTTTGATGGTTTCCTGAAGAAATGTCTGAGTAGGTGTCCCCTGAAGACATATCTATTCAACATGCTGTCTCAATTTTATAGCTTAGCTTTGAAAATCTAAAGAAGAATAAATTAAAACAATTTCTCCTTGGAGCTACAATTGGACCCCTTCTATTCTAAAGCTGATGAGACTGTGACAGCACATTTTAGTTCTCATATGCTACCTGAAAGTCAAAATTAGGAACACAAGGGCTGTGAGAACTAACTTAATGCATGTGAAAAACAGCAAGGTGAAAATGCTTTGAAGAGAAAAAACAGTCAATGCTTAAGAAAATGTGAAAGATTCTTTTTGTTACCCTGAGAGGAAACAGTTCAAAACCTGAAAATGGAATTGCTTTTATAATAAGTATGTTTAATGCAAATTCCATTCAGGGCACAAAAGCTAGATGGGCATGTATTTCTTATTTGATAAAGGAGTAATTTAAAAGAGAATGTGCATTATCTAAGGTTTCATAACATTGTACCTTAAGGGGATTAAGATATCTAAAACCTTTGAAGTCTGCAGATTTTATTTTATTTACTCACAAGGATGGAGTTCTTTAGTGATTTGTTGCTTTTAGAAAATTGCCCATTAGCGTTTGTATTGATTTGCCTTTCTCAAAATGAAGGAAACAAATGTAATTCATTAGCACTTTATTATTGAATCCTTTTAATATGAAATACTGAGAACTTGGGTCCTTATTAACCTGTAAAATGTTTAAAGAAATGGTTTCAAAGTTGGAAAAGAATAGGAAGTAAAACTTAATTTGTATCTATACCTGGGTATCCGATGGATTCACAATTGGCTGGCATCACAGTTTTTGCTCCCCAGTCTTCCTGAAATGCTCTTGTCATCTCTCTTATTATGAAGATGACTACACTTATTAAATTGATTCTTTATCTCAGCTAGGTTTCTGTAAACTATATTGTGCATTTCTCCAAATGTGAATCCAAATGCTACCCTGTCTTCGAGAAGCAGTGAAAGCCTCACTTCTCCATTGAAATCTTTCCTATGACTTTGACAGACTTTGCTTTCCTCTCAATTTCCATAGCACTCAGTAGGCTCCAGTGGTTTCAGCTGGTGTGTTATGGCACAGAGTGTATCAAAAATGGGGCATGATTGGAAAGTAGCAGCCACACTAGTAGTAGCAAGTCTTTCTTTCTTATCATATAACTACTGGTTAAACAAGAACAGATTTCATTTAGATACATGTGTTTTTTATTTATTACTTTATTAGCAAATTATTTACTTGTAAAGAATATGTTATTCCTGCATTAAATATACATTAAAATAGAAATTCCTAAAAGATGAGAAAAATAAGTAAGAAATCATCATTTTAACATTTTCTTACATTGTCTTAAATAATGTGTAGCCATTCCCTACAGTGTGTATAGCCAACTGACTCTGATGTCACTTATATATAAAGTATTTTTTGATAAGTTAAAAAAAAAATCCCATTTTATAACATAAAAAAAAAAATACCCATATGCGTGGGTGGCTCAGCCAGTTAAGTGACTGCCTTTGGCTCAGGTCATGGCCTCAGGGTACTGGGATTGAGCCCCACATTGGACTCTCTGCTTGAGCAGAAATCTTCTCTTTCTCCCTTTCTCCCCCTGTGTGCATGCTCTCTCTCACTCTCTCTCAAATAAACAAATAAATCTTATATGTATACATATATGTATAGATAGATACATATATAGATATATCTCATCTTATTCTAAACATTACTGCATGTACTAAAAAATATGAGAATGGCAGTAAGATGACAATTAAGATGTGAGGGAATGAATGCTAAGAAAAAAGGGGGAAAAGTAATATGAAACTAGAGATAAACTATATGCTGTAAATTGTGTATTTTTGCTGAAAGTTGGCAGCAAATACAATTTTTGCTTTTCTAATAACCAGTACAAAGTCAGGAATGCAATCAATTTCAGGGCTCACAAGGTCTATATAATTTAAAAGAAAAAAAAAAGCAAATAATACGTATGTGTGGCAAAGGACATATCATACATAGTTCAATAAAAGCCAGTTTATTGAGAATGAAGAAGGATCCATGCAAAGTAATCTCCCTGACCTGCCTTTTGATTTAGCTTGACTCAGGTATAGCTTGAAGAGCAGTGATTTCTGACAGATCTGGGACCAGTGGCATATCAGTGATGCATGTAGGTCAGGTCCAAGGACCCAGAGGGGTTTCTGCAGGACCATGCAAGATGGAAATCAAATTGGAGCCAGCTGGTGGTGAAAGCAGAGACTATTAAAAATACAGAGAGAGCAGATACATACTGAGTGTCAGGGAATCTCATGAAGGAAAGAAGGGAGTCTCCTCTTTGCTTGGGGTCTGAAATTTTTTTATTGGTGATTAGGCATCCAGGAACTTGTCAGAACAAGGACATGGTCCAGGTATCCTTCATAAGTCACTTATCCCCTGAAGACCCAAGGGTCTTGGTGTCAAGGTGTTTGGAGTCAGTGGTCTCAGAACATTTATGGTCCCTCCTTATTTGTCATCTATTGTGCTGGAAGACTCTAAAGATAGCATTCTCTCTGTCCCTCACCAGGAAGACATACCCTATTTGCATTAAAAGGCATGTGTAAAGTGGGGTGGGGGTGCAGACCCTAGCAAGAATAGAAGCTGGAGCAAAGGGAGAACAAACAAACCACAAACGCTTTTTTAATGGAGTCCCTTCAATTTTCCTGTCTCATCAGAATCAACAAATTTAAAAATACATCCATATGTATATATGTATATATAAAATAATAAATTATTTTACATAAAATATTTTATATATGTACACACACATATATGTACATATATATTATATATGTATATATATATTTCCCCCCCAATTTAAAGGGACGCCTGGGTGGCTCAGTTGGTTAAGCGGCTGCCTTCTGCTCAGGTCATGATCCCAGCGTCCTGGGATCGAGTCCCGCATCGGGCTCCTTGCTCGGCAGGGAGCCTGCTCCTCCCTCTGCCTCTGCCTGTGCTCTCTCTCTCTCTCTCTCTCTAACTAATAAAAAAAAAAAAAAATCTTAAAGGTCTCCTCCAACTAGGGGAAAAAAAAATCCCAGATATGATGTTCTGGATATGGAGTTCTTTTCTCTTTGAAAATCCCTTTAGTAGTGAGCCATTAATAGCAAAAGAGATTGTAATGAGGTCAAGGTAGCATTTTACAATAGCAATCTCCTTCACAAGACCTTGGATCCTGTTGACTAACAAGTGTTTTTCTTCTTATCTGTGCTTTTGATGAGTTAGCTGGTAGTTCTCAACCAGCACACTATCGAAGACTAAGCGACTTAAAAATCACTGAGGTGAACCACTATCTTGAGGTTTTTTTTTTTTTTTTTTTTTTTTTTTTAACTTCTCTAGGCAATTCTAATGGACAGCCATTAGAGGACTATTGAGTTTGAACTGTGTGAAGGCAAACCTGTTGCTGAGGTTGGGGACAATACTTATAGAGGGTTTGTTTTTGGAGACTGGGTAATCTGAAAGGGGAGGGAATGATAAATTGAGATGAGATCAGAGGAGAGCGGTGTGCAATAAGGTGTGAGGCCAGGGCTGCCACTGAACAGAGCACTTTCTAGAATAAGGTATCTAATTTTCAGTTTGAAGTTTTTGTATGTTGTTATAATTTATCCCCCAATCCCATGCTTCCATAAATTCTGTTATATTATTTATATTTCATGTGTGGGTGGGGTTATAAGATGTGGATCAGGGGGAAGGGCTGAATCCAGTATCTGTGCTGAAATGACTGACACATACCAAGAACAAAAAACAGTATTTAGATATATGATGACTGGAAAAGGTAGAAGTGATGTGAGAAAGTATCTTCTTCCCCAAAATTACAAGATGATTTCTGAAAGAACAAAAAGTAGGATTTGGATTGGAGATAATCGTGATATGTGTCGAAGTTTTAGAATGAAATCCATTTGGAAATCATTATGTTAACTAAGCTAGAGGAATTAATGAATTGCATGTCTTAAGGCAGCCTTTGTAAATAGAGAAACAGTTGAATTTCTGGGCCTACCTGTTAAGGTCACTGCTGATAAATGACAATAAAAGCCTCCGAGAAGCCTTATATTTTTTACCTAAAAGAGGAAAAGTGTAGGTAACCAGCTCATCTGAAAGTGATGGCAAATAATTAAAGTCCAAGTCAAAACTGATGGTTGGAGGAGATGGGTGAAAGATAGTTGTTCTTTCTGATTCCAAGAAAGAATAGTCATAGTTAAACCATTCTCTGGAACCCAAGCCTGAAGTTTACCAAGAAACCAAGGCTTACTTTATATAGAATTTCCCAAAAGTTAGCATGTGCTTTTGGGAGTGAGCATAAATGTCTTTATTTTTAACGTGTGGGATACAGTATAATGGGTCCAACAAGACGGGAACAAAAAGACATTGGCAAATAAATTAAGCTAAACAAATTTGCAAATTTTAGTACTCATGATTTGGAACTGTCCTTAAGTAACTCTTTGTGTTGGGGATATAACTTGACTTTCTAAACAAGTTCTTTGTAAGCTCTAAGAAGGTACTAATGGAATGTATTACTAAAGATTCTTGTTTTCTATTAAAATGCCTATAATTTCATTAATTTATAAACCTGGGAAAAGTAAACCTCCTAAAGGTCAACCAGATTCTGAGCTTCCATTGTTGTCATTTACCAAATTATTACCTTAGGAATTAGGTACTAGGTACTAGAATCTGTCCACGTTTACCAGATCTAATAACCAAACTCAGATCCTTTTAGAAGGATTTGTTTATGTTTGAGGTTTTTCCTTTTGTTTTAATTAAGGGAAAAGGAAATTTATGGTAAGATTTTTAAAAATAAATTGTATTTTTGTAGATTCGCTAACCATGACAAGACATGTTTTTGCCATCCAGTCGTCTTTCTCACAGTAGCTGCTAGATTCAAAATATAGCCACATTTATACATAGTGTGATAAAATGGTTAAAATTTATCAGCAATGTACTGATAAAAGATGACAGAAGAAACTTGTTCCTCAAGCATTGATTATAACATTTTTTAAAGTTCGTTTTCAGAATGGCTCATTTTCTCTTACTCTTCTTATATCTCTAATATTCTCCGTTAAGTCATATTAGCATATGGAATGGCTATGCCAATGATAAAATAGAAGTGCAATACCCTTCCTTCCTTTCTTCCCTTAATTCTGTCTCTCCCATTTTTTTAATAGTTCCTTGTATTCTGATAGCTAATAGCTCACAAACTCTTTCCATCTTCACATTTTTCGTTTGTTTGTTTTCCTGATCCTCACAGCACTGGCTCTTATTTGCAAGATAATAGAAATAATTATAATAGGAGCCAGGAACACTTATAGTCTTCCAGTGTTCTGGTGTTCTCAGAATTAAGGTTGGATGTCACCATTTTTACCAAAGTTGAGATTGTATTTGTTATATTTACTTTACCTTTTAGAATTCTAGACAAAATAAAATACTAAAGCCTGGTGATGTGTGATCAAAGCGCTAAGATATAGATCTTTTACAAAAATATTATGATATTTGTAAAAGACTCATCCAAAAAGCCAGTATTTTTCTTGGCTTCACTGTAATTTTCACCTCTGAAACATATTCAACACTGGTGCAGGAAAAAAAAAATTAAAATCCTGGTAATTGAGGAGGAAGCTAAAATAATAAACCCCCCTCTATTTTTTAATAATAACACTCTAAAGCCATTCCTTAGTTGAAGCCAGTCATTTGCCCCCTTCAACCAGAGTAAGCACTCTCAACCAGAGTAGATCAGGATAGACTGATTCCTGGAAAGGGAAGAATCTTGAGCATTTCTTGCTTCTTGATCTGTGGTGGGAGTTCTTCCTGGTTGTATTAGCCAGAATGAAAGAATGGTGGAGTTGCAATTGCAGCAGAAAGTGGTATGCCAAAAGTATATTTTTGATTCTGTTCAACATATTTCTTATTGCCTTGAATAAAGATATAGTTGAATAAAGATATACTTATCAAACTGTGGGTATCACAAAAAGGAGCATTGGATAACATGATTTTTTAAAAAAATGTCAATTGAAAGATCACTGATCAAATGTAACAGGGTAGCATTTAGTAGGGTAAGTGCAAAGGTCTGTAGTTAAAAAAATAAAGGTGGTTTCATAACCATTAGTAGCATGCTCTGGGAAAAATCATATGCTTTATTCTTTTTAGCTCCAGACAGCAAAGCTAGTTAAAATGAGAAAAAAATACAGAGGAAAAGGAAAATCTATGTAACAGTTAAAACTGGGCAGAACTTTGAGATACTATATTCCTTTAAAGTGGAACCAAAAATTAAATCTTAACATTAGAACATCAAGAGTTGAAATGAACCCCAAAAGTTATCTAGATTTTACCGTCTCTTACTTATATTTGTATATCTCTATCTTTCTATTTGTATATTCATATTCATATGTGAGGAAACTGAGGTCAAGAGAGACAAAGTAACTTTGTGAAAGTCTCGTGGGAAATGGTGGGACAATCAATGTTAAGATCCCAGCCCTAGACCCCTTGCAATCTAGTGTGTTATCTTCCTGGTGTGTTGGTGACTTTTTCATTAGGAGAGGGAAGCATGGTAACCTTGTACATTATATTTTATTTTTTTTTTAATTTTTATTTTCGTATGGTGTTTTCTGAAATAGTATCTCAATTTAGGTGGGGAAACAGGACTTTGATTTTCTAGAAAGGACCCAACAACCCAAGCTAACATGGAGATAAGTGTATTCTCAATAAATAATAAGTGTTCATTAATTATAAAAATAGATAATAAAATTATATAATTTATAGAAATATAAAATTTTATTTTATAATAATAAATTATTTTATAATAAAATAAAATTATATATACTAATATATGTTATTATATATTAGTATAAAATAATAAAATAGGAGTGAAAGGCTTTTAAGAGATTTGTATTTCTTCCTATTTTCAGACAGAACTGTGCATAGTCTAGTTCTGTAGATGGTCAGCACTTCAGCTTAACTCAAAAAGTTTAACTTTTCTCAGCATCAATAAGCTTCTGCCTTATTTTACAGACTAATATCATTATAACCATATACAGTTTTTCTTTTAATTCTGACTGTAGTTACAATGCACAATAGCTGGCCTCCAGTCTCTGTATATGTAATCCTTGAAAATAGTTACCAATATCCTATGTGTCTTATTATATCTGTGGGGAGCTAATTATAACTGTTATTACCTTAAATTACAAATTCTATTTTCCAATCCTATGATTATTTTATACATTACCAATTACCATATGTCTCAAGACAGTTTATTTTTAATTCAATTACAAGGTCTATCATGTTCACCACCAAACTCCTAAGCCTATAATAATGTTTAACACACACTAAATATTCTATAAGAATGTGTTGAATAAGGATAATTAAAGTTAAAAAAAATACATTTTGGAGTAAGTATCAGGACACAGTTATGATAGTCTTTTCTTCCCTTTCTATATTTATATGTATTTCCATTTTGTATCTTCACCATTTGTTGTAAAATTTTATCATCTTTCAGTCTGATTTTATTCTTAATTAAGACAGTCTTGACATAATTTGTTTATTTTGCAGATATTCCCAGATATTAGAAAATACATTCTTTTTTTTTAAGAAAACAAATTCTTATGTATTTGTGAACTTACTCAATATAAAATGTGTAGGTCTGAATATGTATGTGAAAGAATTGATAAGAAAGAGATTTGGACATGAATGACTGATTTAATTCTTCTGTTGTTTATGTCCTTCTTACTGTGTCACCACAAAATTGATTTGCTCACTAGTCTCCCAAAATATCTAATAGAAATAATACAAGGAAACTTCTCAGTTCCTCAGTGCTTTGACCTCGTGGACTTGACTATTCAGAGATAACCTCAGTGTTACAAATTAATCTATTATGCACAAAAAGAATATTCGTGAAGTATCTACAGTGCATGTAACTACACTGGTAAAAATTGGGTCAATTGCAATCCCTACCTATGAATTATCTCAGAGTCTGATTCTTTCTGTTTTTTCTTTTTTTTTTTTTTGAAGGTTTGTTTACTTATTTATTTAGAGAGAATGAGCATGAGTTGGGGGAGCGGCAAAGGGAGAGGGAGAAAGAATTCCAAGCAGCCTGCAAACTGAGTGTACAGCCCAAAGTGGCACTCAATCCCAGGACCCTGAGATCATGACCTGAGTAGAAATGAAGAGTTGAACACTAACCAACTGAGCCACTCAGACAACCTTCTCACAGTCTGTTTCTAAGAAGAAATGTAAAGCCCCGATTTCAGCTCAATATAATAATAAAAGTATATAGGAACTGTAGTGATATTTGTGAAGAAGAATGTTTCTTGGTTATATGAAATAGGAGTTTGCAGCCTGGCAGAATTATTAGAGGGTAATTCAAAAGTAAGATTCCCATTCAAAATAGGGTATTTCTGGGGTGCCTGGGTGGCTCAGTGGGTTAAAGCCTCTGCCTTCGGCTCAGGTCATGATCCCAGGGTCCTGGAATCCAGCCCCACATCAGGCTCTCTGCTCAGTGGGGAGCCTTCTTCCTCCTCTCTCTCTCTGCCTGCCTCTCTGCCTGCTTGTGATCTCTGTCTGTCAAATAAATAAATAAAAATCTTTAAAAACAAAATAGGGTATTTCTTCCTATCACTTGTGAAGATTGTTGCGAATATTTTCTTTGAACTCTTGTAAGATTACCTGCCTGTAATATATATATGCTGCTCATGCTCCAGTATTGTGAATTGTTTGTCATTTTATTTCATATGCATACCTTCTCCTCATTGAGTTTATAAAATTTCTCATGATAAACTCTGTGTCTTCCCCATATCTCCTTCAGCCAGTCTTTGTATAACACATCACATTTATGCATTATTCCACAAATGTTTACTTTGAGCTTACTGAGTGTCAGGTATTATTATTCTAGGTGCCAGGGATAAAGCAGTGAACAAAGTAAAGCCTCGGCCCTCACAGGGTTTGACAGTAATAAATGCTATGAACAAAAATAGGTTTGATGAGGTGGGTAGAGCATGTCAAAGAAGTAATTTTTTCCAGAGTAGTTAAGAAAGTTTCAGTAAGAAGGAGGGGCTATTCCCAAACAGAAGGAGTAATGAACTTAGACTGATAGTATTTGGTTTCTGTTAGGAAGAGAAAGTCTGTTACCAGAGCTGATGAGTGAGGGCGAGAATGGAAGGACGTCAAGTGAGAGAAGGTTGAAGGATATGGGTAGATTATGAAGGTCATGGGAAGAAACTTTAATTGTGCCTTGGATGAAATGACAAATGATTAGAGAGCTTGAGTGGAGAGGAGAGAAATGATCTTGTTTACTTTTTAAAAGGGTAACAATGGCCCCTAAGTAAAGAAAGGACTAAGGAAGAAAGGGGAGTACTGAGGCAGAAAGGAAGCTGGGCAAAAAGTTAGAAAGCCATTTTCAATGTAGTTGACCTTGGACAACGTGGGGGATAAAGGAACTGACCCCTATGCAGTTGAAAATCTGTATATAATTTTTGACTCCTCGAATTCTTAACCACTAAGAACCTACGGTTGACTAGAAGCCTTACCAATAACATAAACAGTTGCTTAACACATATTTTGTATGTATGTTCTATGTATTATATACTGTATACTTAGAATAAAGCAAGCTAGATAAAGAAAATGTTAGTAAGAAAATCATTAGAGAAATACATTTAGAGTACTTTATATTGAGTTTATCGATGCTATAAACTTACATCATCTACCTACAGGATGAATTGTCTGTCTGTGACTATATAAATATTGTTCAGTATATTTACTGAAGGAAGATCATAGGGGCACCTGGGTGGCTCAATGGGTTAAGCCTCTGCCTTTGGCTCCCGTCATGATCCCAGGGTCCTGGGCTTGAGCCACACACTGTGCTCTCTGCTCAGCAGAGAGCCTGCTTCCCCCTCTCTCTCTGCCTGCCTCTCTGCCTACTTGTGATCTGTCAAATAAATAAATAAAATCTAAAAAAAAGGGGAAAAAACCATGTATGATGGGCCTACACAGTTCAAATTTGGGTTGTTCAAGAGCCAACTGTGCTTCAGGCAAGAGTTAATAGTAGTCTGGATTGCACTGTATGTAGTAGAGAGTGTGAAAGGTAGTGAGATGATGGATATGATTTGAAAGAATAAAAAGAACCAAAAATACTTTGTAACAGATTGAACACTAGAGTATATGGGTGATGGATTAGATGTGAAGTTTGAGGAAAAGTAATCAAGGATAATATGAAGTTTTTAGCCCAAGAAACAGAGGACGGAGGTATCATTCATCATACCATCATGGCTTATGGAGTTGCAATGTGGAAGACTACAAGAGAAGAGTGTTTCATGTAGAAATCCAGAATTTGTCTTTTGTATACCAAGATTGCCTTCTCTATAAACAAGTGGAGATACAAAGTAGGCTGTTAGGTATATGGGTCTAACATTTGCAGAAGAGAATTTGAATTTGACATAATGTTTAGTATTGATGAAAAAATAATATTTATTGTTCACTGATTTACTCTTTCAAATGTTAACTAATACTTTAACAAAATTAGAACAATCAAACAAGATCTTGCTTTCCAGATAAATATTTGAAAATGGTATCTTCTCTGCTTCAAACAATCATGTATTTGACTTACCATTCTTGAGAACAAGAGGATTTGGAATCTTTTTCCAATTAGGCAAAAGAATTTAGACTATATTATACTTGAAATGGAATCTCAAAGCTTACTGATAAATGGCTTTATTACACTAATTGCTTTTTCTTTATTTCCATAGTCTGTCACTGTGCCAAAGGGAAATTATATTGGCCTTAAAGGATTTGTTCTTCAAATGGCCACGTAGGTCACAACACAAAAACTTACTTAGTTGGTGGCAAATTTATTATTTAATGATTTGTCCCCGGTGTCTTTCTGGTGGCTATATTTAAAATCATTGGTCTATAATCGCTCCCTTTTATGCATATGCATGCAAATATAATATATTTCATTTAGAATCTTTAGACACATTTTTCATTCAAATATTCAAAAAGCACTGTTATTTAAAGACTCTGCGATAGCATAGAGCCATTTTTCAAGTATTCTTAAGCCCATTTGTACAATCAGAGTTTGAAAAATAATGTAAGGGGTTTGTACTTGACATTTGGGAAACTAGTACCTCAGAAGAAATAATTGAATGCTAGGGCATTTTTAATACTTCATACATTTTGAATGACCTTATACTTAAAACACTCTTGATATAGTTGAAATGCCCTTATGTTTCTTTCCATTCTCTCTCTACTTTAAGACTTTGTTGATTACCTCCAGTAGTATTCTTTTTATATTTAGAGAACTCAGACACAGGTATAGGTGTGAAAGGAAAAATTATGGTCCAAAATAGCATGGTTTGACACCAGGGTTGCAAAATAATGTGAGATAAGTATTTCTCGAGTTAAATGAGTAGAAAAATGAAGAAAAAACAATCAAGGATGTGATAGGTCATTTCCACATATATTTCAAAAGTACTTATAAAAAATAAAAAAACATTTGATTAGGTTCTTTCATGTTGTTTTAATATCTTTCTTGCTTTTTGTGTTAGTAAATTGTCCTGAAGAACATCTATTGCCTAGTGTATCCAGGATGATAACCCCCAAAATACTAATACAATGTGATCCTAATACATACATTGATATCTTTTATAATGTATGTGTATGTTTTTTGCTTTTTTTTTTTTTTCTTTCTGTCTTATCCACAGAAAATGATACCATCTACTGGACAGACATGGGCTTCAATAAAATTAGCCGAGCTAAAAGAGATCAGACTTGGAAAGAAGATATCATTACTAATGGCTTGGGAAGAGTGGAGGGGATAGCTATTGACTGGATTGCTGGTATAATCCATGGCTTTTTCTATTCTCATTTCCTACCTATTCTGTTAGGATCGCAATCTCCTTCATAAAAATTCTGTTTCCAACCACAATAATTTTTTTTGTACTTCTAGCCACGGGGATAAATAGTCTCTTTTGCTTTTGGCTTCATTCTTTATAATGCTTTTGAGTCTTTAGACAAGTGTTTTTAGCCACAAGTAGATTATGTAGTGTTAACTTTGCTCAAATCTCCTGGGAACTGTGAGGCAGGTAAACAAACGTGTTAGAAGTTCTCTTTTGCCTGGAGTCAGTAGAAAGTTAAAATAGATCCCTTCTTTAGGTGAGAGAAGTTTCAACTTATTTTTAGCATATAAATGTATCATTATATAGTTTAAACCACAGATGCATGAGATTGGGAAGCATTTGCATATTAGTTTATTTACAACTTTCTGCTTAGGAAATGTACACATTAAAAAATAGGAAGTATATGATTTCTTGATAGTTATGCAAATGCTTAGAAAGTTAATTTTAGCCATGAATAATAAATACTTTTCTTTCTTACCACAATATTATAAACACACCTGTATTTCTCCTAGGTAACATATATTGGACAGATCATGGTTTCAACTTAATTGAAGTTGCAAGACTCAATGGCTCTTTCCGTTATGTAATTATTTCCCAAGGCCTGGATCAACCAAGATCTATAGCTGTGCACCCGGAGAAAGGGTAATTTTAAGTTCACGTATATCTTGAATTTTAAGTGAGTTTTCTTAAGTTTCACTTAAAAAATCCAGATGTTCATATTAATATTTATTTCTACTCATAGTATTTGAAATGAAACTCAGTATTTTACCTAAGCAAAAAAAGAAAAGTTTATCTTAACTCTGTGATGTATATTTTAAAATGTATTTGATGAAGTAATATTTATTACACAGTTCTTTAATGTATGTGTAAATCGAAGTAAGTATACTAACATGTTTCTGGATTCTCAACTTAAAGTTCTACCCTACAACTATTTACAAAATGGGTATTCACTTACTTGATGAGTGATTGATATCCAATCTCATTCTTCAATATTTCTAAAGCTTCAATTTCCATTTAAAAATCTATGATTGCTAAGACAACATGTTCATCCCAAGCTTTGTATTTTTTTTGCTTGAGTTCCAGATAAATATGTCTACCTGCCTTTTTGACATCTCCATTTTTCCATTTAGATGTTTCATAGATGCTCAAACTTTGTATATCTAAAATTAAAATGAATTCAATCTGCCATCAAATTCTATTAATATTTCTTTTCTAAATATTATCAATCTACTACTCTCCATCTTTGCAGCTCCCACTTTATTTAAATCTGTTCTTATCTTAAACATACAACACTGCAATAATTTCCCAGTTCATCTCCTAACATAATTAAAGGTTACAGTGAATTTTTTTCCTTTAATATAAATCTTTCTTAAATCTTTTTGAGGGATCCCCATTGACTTTTGTGTAAAGCCCAAATTTCTGTTGTGATCCTTCTTTCTTTTTTTTTTAGTATCTTATTTATTTATTTATTTATTTATTTTAGAGAAAGCATGAGCAGGTGGGTCAGGAGCAGAGGGAGAGGGACAAGCAGATTCTGTACTGAGTGAGGAGCACAAAGTGAGGCTCTGGTGCATGGGTCAGGGATCGATGTGAGGCATAATCTCAAGGCCTTGAGATCAGGACCCTGAGATCATGAACTGAACAGCAGTCAGGAATCAGATGCTCAACGAGCTGAGCCGACAGGTACCTCTGTTGTGATCCTTCTTAATCAGGCATTATGTAAAGATTCAGGCTCATACTCCTGCTACTGCCACTTTGTGATATCTCAGTCAGTCTCTGTTGGACTCCGTAGTTTTAAAAATATTTTCAGATACTTCCTGTTCTTTTCTATTCCTACCCTTTGAACAACCTCTTTCCTTTATCGGCAGTGTTTTCCTTCCTATTTTTACTTTGTTAAATTTTGTTTATCCTTCCCTGGCTTTGTAAACAGATTAGATCGTTCTATTCTATGACACCAAAGTACCTAGTATTTTTATTACTTTCATTTTTTTCTAAATCCCATGCACTAATATTTGCTTATTTACTTATATTTATTTGCTTTAGTAGCTCTGTTTTTTCACTAGACTGGATGATGTCTCCATTCTTTACTGTGGAGAATAGTCATGTGAATTTGGCTTAGCTCTCTATCCCCAGTGTACAGTGGCTGGTAAAGAATAAGATGCAGACTGATAACTGTTTTTCTCTTAAGCAGTAATATCGATGTCGTCCTATTATAAAACTTCATATAACTTGCCACCACTGTATTTCTTTCATTGCTAGTATGATTTGACTTCAGAGGTTTTTTTTTGTTTTTTTTTAAAGGGTGGATATTTTTATGTTAATAGAACTCCTCTTCCTTTTCGAGGATGGGAAAGTGAACCATGGTGTATTAGATAACATGATGCTGATTTAGAATGAAGTCAATCTACGTAAAACATCAAATTGGCTCTTGTGAAAATCTACAAACGTTCTTATTTGTTATAGGTTATATGTTGTTTTTCCAATATCTTCATTTGCTTCAGTTTCTTGACAAATGTTATAAAATTAAGTCATGGTATTAGTGCAGTGAAAAAGGAAACAAAGAGGGTTAATATAGGAAAGAGAAATAACACTTGCAATTTGTCACACTTCTGGCTAAGATTACATTGTAAAAACTTGCGTTGGTTAAGAATGCTCTTGGATGCAAAATTTTAGAGTGTAAATTTTTGGAGTTTTTCTTTCTATTTTTTTTTCAACTTTTATCTTTACTAAGTTATATTCTGTCTTAGACTTTATGTCTTGGTCCCACTGTTGCAACATGCTTGATATAACATCAAGGAGCTTGTTTACACTTAAGAAGAAGAGGGAGAGGATAAAAACAGCTTTTCCTTGCTAGATCATATTTGGGAAGAAAAACATCTTTAATTCCTTTGTTATCCCTCAATCAGAAATGGGTTATATGCCCATCCTTAGATCAGTCAATAGCCAAAGGGAAGATATTATTTTGACATACTTAACAAGTTATGTTTCATCACATGGGATTGTATAAGGTCCCAGACCTAACAATATATACAACAAACTCAGTTTCTCAACAAACTTAGTTTCTATTACTAGGACAGATCTTGAGGAAGTGCATTTCAATGAATTTCAAAGAGACATTATGAGGAAGAAGGAAACCAGTTCTCTTGATTTTTCCATTTCAGTAGTCATTCTAACAAGCTCTCCTTTCCTAGTTCATTTTCTCTTCAACACCTTAATGTTGGAGTTCCCCAGGGCTCAGTCCTTAGTATTATTCTCTTCTTTGGTAGTTTCATCCCACCTAAATGTTAAAGACTGTAAAATGTTGAACGTAAGACCCACCTCACTCTAAGCTCTAGTTTTTTATGTTATGTATTACTTCTTCAAACAGATCTGTGGCAGATTTTATTTTCCAAAATAATTACAATAATACCTGCCATTTCACATGCTCTCCTTAAAATGTGACATTGACTCTTCCAAACAGAGAAGTGGAGCATCTTTTCCATATGCTTGAATTTGGGTAGACCTCTGATTATTGTGGAAGTGATACTATGTAAAATCTGAGGCTATATCATAGGAGAAAATAAAACTTCTACATGGTTATCTTGGGATATTCTTAGAAACCACCCACTCTGCTGTGAGGAAGCCAAGGAACACCATGAAGGGGCCAGTGTAGGTGTTCCAGCTAACAACCTTAGCTAAGGTCTGAGCTGAGAGCCAGTACCAATTGCTAGATATGTTGAGTGAGTGAACCTAAATGGTTCCAGTCCCTAGGTGTTATGTCACCTCCACTTTGGTGGCACCACAGTGGATGTGAAGAAGGAATGAATGGCTCCTACTGAGCTCTTATCAAATTGCAAATGCAGAAGTAAGTAAGTTACTGTTGTTTTAAGCCTTTAATTTGCAGGGGTTTGCTAGAAGCAGTAGATAACCAAAAGAAGATCCACAGAAATCTTAACCTTAACAGGTTCAAAACAGAACTGAATCTTTCTCTACAATTATGAGTCCTCCATTAGTTGATGCCAGTCCTGTTACTTCAGTTGCTTAGGTCAAAATGATCTTTGATGTCTCTCTCATATACCCTATATCTAATATACCAGGAATTCTGTTACCCTTTCACTATATTTAAAGGCTCATAACAAACCTAGAATAGTATTATTTCCTCTATTTAACAGATAAGGAAACTGAGTCAGTTATTTTAAATATTAGTCTGTTTTCAAATCGATATGTGGGAGAGTTGGGTTTTTCTAAACTCAAAAGTCATGCTACAATGTATGCATATGCATGTGTGTGTAACATATCACACATATACATATATTGGAAAACATTATAAAAATTAATAACCAAAAATATAAAAATACAAGAAAACAGTTTTAACAGTTTCAGGATAAAACTGTAATGAAAATGTAAAAGTCAGAAGTATAAGTAAAAGAGAAGATAAGCCATAATGAGAAAGTGCTGGAAAAAATTAGGAGAAGAAGCTTATAAAATAATTTTGACTTGAGTCTGATTTCCCCTTTCCCTGTAGAAGGCCTTGTCTACAACCAAGTGTATGCCATTACATCTTAAGACTGTGAAGGAAGGGTGTGCTTCTGTTTAATTCCAAGAATATAACACATGTCTCAAATGAATATGTCCACATCACACCCATAAACTTAAAAATAAAAATGTACTTTTGGCAATGTGACAATACTTTAAAAATATCTTTTTAAATAATAATTTATAATCAAGCAATAAATCATTATAGCCTCAATAGAGAAAACTTGATCGATTGCTTTATTGTGGATAATTATTCTAATGGTAGGAACAAATATAATTTGAATGTTATGAAATCCCAGAGATACATAGGAAATGAGTTTGTTTCTAATAAAGAATTTCTTCCCCTTGTATTTGTAATAAGCCCAACACTTCATTTGTATTATCGAGAGTGTCTTGTGCCTGGCCTATTATAGATTCATGCAGTTCAATTTAGCAGGCCCCTTGCCGCTGCTGCTTGTCAAACTGTAGTTTTTTTATTTATTTATTTATTTATTTATTTATTTATTTATTTATTGAAACATAGTATAGGACCTCAAGTTGTTGTTCCAGGTCTTCTTATCTTTAAGTATATTTTTATAACTCCACAGCCATCTTAGCATAAAAACATACATACTTCTCTCTAGGATGATTGAGAACATCAGGCAAAGGGACCCACATATACTCTGCTTTCTGTCAGTTTATAAAAAAAAACAACAACATTTATGAGTGCAGCATGCTAGGTGCAAGGTCATGTCAGGGCATCTCCATTTCTTCTTCAGCCTTCAGTTCAGTACATCTTGACAAAATAGGACTGCTTACTGTGTGAAAGACACTGATAGACATTGTGAAGTATGATAGTATAAAAATCAGATGCTTCTGTTCACAATGAGTTTTCTGTTTAAACAATTTCAGTTAAAGTAATAGTTTCATATTATAACGTGAGATTCATTTTCAGTTTTAAAAAGCCTAGATCAGTATGACTCAAGCCTAAATATCATTCTAAATCTCATGTTAACCTAATTTCTGTAAGACCTTAATAAAGTTACACTGAGTTTTAAGAAAAAAGAAATTGCATATAATCAGAGTAGGTAATCACAGTGAGGGTTGTAGCAGCAATGGTAATGCTTAGTCAAGGTTTTATAGAGAAGACTTGAAGGAGAGAGGTCTCTGAGATGGGGAGGAAATACATCATATGAAGAAGAAATAGAATAATCAGGCATTGGTAGTGACAAAGCAAAGGCCATTGGCAAGAGTATAGCCACATAGGAAAGGGCCCAGGTAGCTGGGATAACTTGGAGCCATAAAATAGACAATAGCATTCTCCACATATTAAAGAAATTACCATGAATACCTTCTCTACTTTCCTAAATGGATATTAAAATGGTCCTAGCCTCTCTCCTAAACCTTCTCCACATAAGCAATGGTTAGAAATGTAATGAGAGTTTATTGAAATTGTAGCATTGTTTAAATTAGGGAATTCATAGAAATAGTTACTATCCTAGACAGAGTCTTATGGGGAAAGGGGTTCTTTCTTTACCCTCAAGCCAAGTAATAGAGAGAGCTACAGGCAAATATGTAAAGGGGAGACTAAAATAAATAGAAAAGATCAGTAAGTGAAAAGAAAAGAAAGGAAGGAAAGGGAAAGGAAGGGAAGGGGAAAGAAGAGAAAAGAAGAGAAGAGAAAAGAAAAGAAGAGAAGAGAAGAAAAAAAAAGAAAAGAAAGGAAAAGGTCACTTTCTCACTGTAAGTCCTTAGGCCAGCAGGAGTTTGATCAAAGCTGGAGAGAGGGAAAATTTTTAAAATACATATGAAATAATCAGTTTGTATTCAGAATGATCTAGTCTTTTATGTCTGAAAAATTAATCTTAACATTATTTTTTTTCATTTTAACTGAAATTGCCTTGGAAGTCCTGGATTCTTCTGGAAAAAAAGATATTCAGTAGGATATATGGAATCAAGAGTTGGATAAATATAAAGTCACTTTGGTTTATGCCAATGGTTCAGACTCTGCAATAAACTATGGTAGTGAATGAGATTACTAAAAAAAAGTACAGAAAAAAAGTATTCTAAGGACAAAAATGAAGAATGTTTATAGTTAGGGGATGAAATGATTAAGAGAGAGGAAAATGAAAATCAACAATAAGGCCAAAGAGAAAGAAAAGTGGCCATTTCAAGCCCTCAGAAAATTACTCTATCATAGAAGTCAAGGGGAGACAGTTCCAGGGAGAAGAGTGTGCCAGCACTAAAGAGCTGAGGAGAGATTAAAGCGAACAACAGAACATGCAGTTGATGGTCAGTATGATATTGTTAATTGTTATCAGTTTCAGGAAATTGGTAAAGACAGAAGCCAAATATAAAGAATGAATAAATGAAACATAATTAGAATATAGAACTAGTATATTTCATCTACAGGGACATAAATCCGGGCAATGAAGGGAAAGAGGGAACAATAGAAATGTTGAGAAGATATTAGGGTATGGAGAAAGTTTTCCTCTGTGTAGGAGTCGGGGGTACTCCCCATGTTCATAGACAGAGGGGAAGAAACTGGTGGAAAGGCAAATTTCAGGCAGTATAGGAAGAAAATGGACAAGGAAGAAGCAATAGAGTGGGGCAGGGAGAATAGCGGACCAGAAAGCAGATGGACAAAATTTGCGTCTTACGTCAGGTAGCCTAGAAACAGATCCTAGAAAGAGAATTCAGTTCAGGACATGGGAGAGAATCAGGATAGGAAAGGGGAAGAGACCAAACAAAAGTTCAACTGTGAGCAAGGTCCAGGTCTCCACTGATTACTTGGGGGAGCTCTGGAGTATAAACCTCACTTGAGAGCAAGGGGTTTGGCTTTCAAACTCCCACCCAACCATTCATTGAATGAGGGCAACCCTTGAGAGACCTATACTCCCAAGATTTCTAGCTCTCAGAATTGCTTGTGAAAGAAGAGTTGCTAGTTCCTTTTCTCTCAAGAAAAGTGCCTGTGGGAACTGTTAGAGATAAAGGACACAGAAGCTGGGGCTGGTGAATATAGAAACAGGAAATAAGATCTGAGGGTATCTAGGTGGAGCACCTGCAGAGTTTGGAACCCCAGCTTGGATGTTTCCTACCTTTGAGATCTTCTGAAATATCTTGATCTCAAATGCCTATGTCCTTTTGGTTATTGAAAGGATTAAATGAGGTAAATTTAAGTGGAAAGGTTGAATTAGGAGAATTTATCTTCCCTCCTCCAGTTTGGAGATGGAGTGAAGAGACAGGATGCAACAATAAAATATATTTTAGCAATTAAAATTAGTGAAATTGAAGAAACTCATGGGCTTATAGGTGATAGTCACAGGAGCAAGGGTAGCAGCTTTAAATGGATAAGTAAGTTTTGCTAAAACTATTGTGGTGACTAGAAATGAATAAAAGAACTTAAAGCAACATGAATCTAGATGGGATGGATTTCTAGAATCTAATTAATATGTTTCTATGACCTAGAGTAGTAATATTCAGCACCTTATCAGTAGCAAAAAAAAAAAAAAAAAAAAAAAAAGACAGAGAGAGAGAGAGAAAGGGAACAGGTGGTGACAGATTCAAAACTGGATTGTAATGGAATAACCATGAGTTGCCGGTCAGGAGCTGAGGTCTAGAAGTTAGTCATGGAATCATGGAAACCTAAAACAGCATATTAAAGTCAAAGAGTAAGGAGTAAGGACACGAATGACCAAGACAACTCTATAAATTAAGGAATGACTTCAGATTTGGTAAAACTGGAAATACAGCAGTCCCATGTAGTAATTAAGATGAGTGTGTGGCCTTGCTTATGTAAGGTAGGGGTAAAGGAGGGATATAGGTCCCTGGAACAGATGAGGTGAGCTGAGATGTTCACAAGGTCATCAACATGAGTCATGAAGTCCCTAAGAATGTCAGCAGTGGAGGAAGAAGATGGCAAAGTTTTCAGTGAGTAGTAAAGCAATTAAATAAATTCAGTGGTCAATTGTGATAGTGATGATTTGGTATGAGAAAGTAGGATGTGTGAATGTATGCTGTGAATGTTTTAAAATAAGTGAGTATAATCTCAGAGAAAGTTTTCTTTCTTATTTAAATCTTCTCCAATTTAATTTTCTCAGGTATCTCATGTAATAACTCTTCTGTCATCCTTAATCCATTCCTTTCAATGAAGCCTTTCTCTTTCAAATAGGATCAGATCTCTCTCATTTGAAACAAACAAACAAAACAAAAAAGAAGAAAAAAACACCCCCCCAAAACAATATCTTATTTCTCTCTGCATGTTTACTTCTCAACTTCTTAGAGAAGTTCTGTTCCTTCCAGAATTGTTAAAATTTATCCATAGCCAAATTCGTATTTTTTCTAGATTTCACACCATTTGCCTTCTTTTTGACATATTTCTCCAGTGTTATCCATTCAAGAATTTATTTTCTCTATTACCTTCCTAAACTCTGAGTTCTCTTGCTCTCTCACCCCCTCCATATACCTCCTCTACACATGTCTCTCTTTGTGTATGTCTTTATACGCTGTTCCCTTTCTTGTTATATTTATCCTTCAGAACATATGTTCATGTTTTTTTTACATCATTCAAGGCATTGCATCCAAAGTCTTATCTTCATTCCTTCACTTATATTTCCATTTTTCTTTAGAAAATCTTTGAATGCCCACTGTAATAGAAATTTAATATATCCAACTACATTTAGTCTACTGACTCTTTTGCCTAACTATGGTATGTCTTTTTGTCCTGACAAGATTAAAATTTATGTTAGATTTTCTGTAGTTTTTCATCTGTCACTAACTTCTGTCATCTCTTGTATCCAGATGTCTCTTAGATTTCCCATTTCTTTCCATTGCAACTGTGAGATCAGCACAGACTCAGCTGGAGTCTCTCATTAAATATTTTTGAATTCCTAATTTTAAGCTCCCCAAACAAAATTTACATTTTAATCCATAAAACAAGAAATCTTTGAAATATATAGCAATAATTCAAATATTATTTACCTCCATATGTCACTTCTTTTTAATATTTCTTAAAAATTAATCGTCACATGGATAGATGTTTTTCAGGATTTATAGTTAAGAATTGATACACCTTTTAAAATGCTATGCTGATTTTCAGGAAATGTTTATTGAAACATTGGCTTCCAGGTAATATTACATAGACTAGGTGTCAAAATTAATATCATAGGAATAAAGTACAGCATTTTCATATTCTCGATGTTTGAAGTTAAAACAGGTCAGGTGATGTCACCAAAGAAAAAGGTGAACAATGATGGAGTAAATTAGCTGAATCCAAGATATAAATGTGTCTTGAAAGGTGGTCATGAAGCCTGTTCTGAACAATGGAGACTTGAAATCTTTTAAAATATAACCAAATGCAAAATAGAAAGCATGTATAAATTTACTTCAGCTTGAAAAATTAGTTTCTTCCTTCTGTTGACTTTTTTGTAAGGCAACACTTTTAGAAAAATTGAAATGTAATAAATTTTTATGCTAAAAACTCACTTCCTACAGTAGGAGTCACAGTATGTCACTTTGTATAATACCAAAAAAGTTGGTTAACTTTCCATAGTGTATGATCTCCAAGTGAAGTACAAATACTCATTTTTTGTTTTTTTTTTTTAACTGGAATGTGCATTGTTTTGTTCATCTAGCTTTATATATTTATGATCATAAATAATTTGCTGAAAAGTGTTTCTTTTCATAGGATTCAGCTTAATATGGGATTTTGGTGTTCAAGAACTACATATTGTCAAGTGGTCTTTGATTGATTATATATCTATATCTATGTTTATCTATCTATCTATCTATCTATCTATCTATCTATATATGTTTCTAGAATATGCTTAACAATATACAGAAGATCTTGAATGATAGTTTAACATATTTTGAGATAGCAAGAGTATAGCATAGCTTAACACTATATCCTAAAGTATGCTTTCATTTCAAGGCAAGATGACACATATAAAAAACAAGTAGATTTAAATTTGGTTTGCAGTGGAAATAATGGTGGAATCAGGCTGTTAGTATGTAATATTAAGATGCCACAATGGTCAAATCACTCAGAACATCCCCCCAAATTATAGGCAGCTACCTCTATAGGTCTCTAAGAAAAGCATATAAACAAATTATAATAACAAATGAAAGAAAAGCATTATACTATTTTTCACTAGGAATTTCCTCAAAAATTCTAACACCCTGTTTTAAAGCTAGTTAGGTTTTGTTCACTTCATCTTTTACTATATGCTTCACATTCATTCCTTAACCTATAAACATGAATCTTGGATCTTATTCTCCCTCCTAAAAGCAGGAAAGGAGGACTGGAAATAATAAAGATGCTTTAGGCTATCACTTTAGCTCAGTGGCTGATGGAAGAGAAAGAGAGGCCAGTAAGTTCATGCCAACTCCCACTACTGAAGGGAGCTTCTGGTTCAGAACACCAAAGCCATGTCGAATAGAAACCAGAAACAGCCACACATAAATGTATGAACTTACCCTGATTTTTTAAAGGATATGACCAATAAAACTGTGGTTAAAGGGTAAAAGAGAAATTTGAAAGATTTGTTTTTCTTTGTACCTATGGAAATTATCTCAGTATCTTTCAATGTAGACTATCCAGGGTAGGTTGGATAGACCCATGTATTTGAGACAAGTTAGAGGTCATGAAACAAATTTTAGATTTCTGTGTAATATTTGAATAATTCTAAATCAGCTTATGAGTACTATAAGTCTAGGCTCTAAGAATCTAGGTATTAAATATTTCATAGAAAAATATATTTTAAGGACACATCAAATATTATGTATTTGGGATACCAAAAATGAATAAAATATGACCTTTTACTCAGGAAAAACTTGTGAAACTTGTAAATAGCAAAGTAATATCATATATGCATATGCACATATTTACTAAAATGAGAAGATGTACAATGAGGTAAGGTGTAAATTAATTAGTTAAGGAACTAAATATAATACAAGCTATAAACATAATATGCTATCGCATTATAGATGCCAAATACATTTTTCTTTGTGAAGTATTTTTATTGATACTGATCCAATATTGGCATACACATAATAATTGTTTCACTTAATATTGTGAAGTAAGGAATCAAGAAAGAATCTGATGTAAAATGTAAGAATAACAGAAACCAGAGCAAGACCTATAGAATAAATGATAAATATTATTTTAAGTTTTAAGAGAAAAAAGAGAACAACTCAGATGGCCTATATTTTTATTTTGGCTCAAAATAAAAGTTCATTTCTGAATTGTTTATGGAAATTGTGGAAATGACAACTTCTCTCACCACTGCACATTTTCAGAGTTGAAGCCTGTACTTTTATGACTTCAAGATTTAAAGCTTAAATATTTAAATCAAATTAAATTAAATACTTAAAGTTTCAAGTACTTCTACTGGCATTTTTTTAAGGTAATTCTTTATTTACCCATTTGCCTCTACCGTTAATCAGTGAGTTTCATGAGGGATGCTAAGGCCACTACATTTGGTATCATCAGCTGCTAGCACATAATAGGCACCTACGTGATATTTGTCATGTGAGTACATGACTGCATTAAAAGAATACATTTGAGAATCATCCACCGAACTACAGACCAAAAAAAAAAAGAGTAGTGTTCAAGGTTATACTGTCTCTAGACTCTTCCTTTTAGCGCGTGTTCTGCTATCTGTGCCTGAGTTCTTTTTATATCAAAGTAACCTCTAAGCAATAGTAACACATTCAGGACACTTGAAAAGTGATTTGGGATTGGCATGGAATGCTTTCTCAAAACAAAACTGCACATTAAATGAAGAACAAGGAAATGTGAAGAAGCCCTCACAGGAGTAGAGAAGATTCTACTTTACACCGTTTCATCATAGGGGATGAAGGATGTCAATTCATGTATTCATGAAATGTATTCAGAATTCTGTATTATTTGCATGTACCCTAAGGGTGGAGACATTGACATGTTGGCCTATAAAGCATTCGATTAGTGTGAGTTTTAAGTAATTTTAATGAAACTGCTAAGACATTGAAAATTGCAAACAGGTTTTTGTCAGATAAAACTCATGCTCTCATAAAGGCTAGCTGCTATTGTCAATTTGTAGGGTTTTTGTTTTGTTTCTTTTTTTTTTTTGTACTTTTTGCTGATAAAGTAATACAGTGTTGACCCCCCAGTATGGCAGAGGGAATAGTAACGTTCTTTTTTTTTTTTAAGATTTTATTTATTTATTTGACAGAGAGAGAGATCACGAGTGAACAGAGAGGCAGGCAGAGAAAGGGGGGAAACAGGCTCCCTGCTGAACAGAGAGCCCAATGTGGGCCTTGATCCCAGGAGCTTGAGATCATGACCGAAGCTGAAGGCAGAGGCTTAATCAACTGAGCCACCCAGGCGCCTCAACAATAACATTCTTGATTCTCAATCAATGCATCTACCTATAAAACACGATCTTCATTTTTGTGCCAGCATGGAAATTTTTGGTTTTATCTCATCTTTCTTTAGCATGTTTGATAAAGTATATAATCATGCTCTCTCATAAGGGCATAAGAATAGAAAGAAGTGGTGAGTTTATTGTAAAAATTGAAACCCAGATCTGTGTTTAAAGTAAATAGTTTAGCAGTTAAAAAGAGAATCTTAAATTCAAAGACAATGATTGATTCAAATTAGTTGCTTTTCACTATTTTCTTGTGTCTAAAAACAACACATTTAATCCTGTTCTTTTTATAACAATTTGGCCTTATTCATTCTTTTCTTTTTATCTCACACTTTTTACCCTTCCCTACCAAAGCCAAAGCTTTATGTTTGCTTTATTTCTCAAAAAAAATTATTTGTAATTATACAAGGGCATTTGTAATATTTTTGAGCTTTAATCTAACTAATTGTGTTGGGGCGCCTGGGTGGCTCAGTGGGTTAAGCCTCTGCCTTTCAGCTCAGGTCATGATCCCAGTATCCTGGGATCGAGTCCCGCATCAGGTTCTCTGCTCAGAAGAGAGCCTACTTCCCCTCCCCCTTTACCTTCCTCTTTGCCTACTTGTGATCTCTCTCTCTCTCTCTGTCAAATAAATAAATAAAGTCCTTTAAAAAAATTGTAACTAATTGTGAGAGGAAAAAAAATATTTGTTTTCCTTTCTAAGTGTACCTGTACATAAAGTAATTCTGATTATTGGTACAATGGTCATATGATAAATTCAATAAACTTTTGGGGACTTTAGGATTTCCAGTGCTACCAAATGGAATATTTTACCTGATATTCAAGTGTCAATAATTAACTGGAAGTTAATATTGGAGCATAATGTGTATTCATTGCACATTTTCCTGCCAAAAACTTAAGTGTATTATTAAGACAATATGGATATTTGTGTTATGATGATTTCTGACATTATTCTTATAATCCTTTCAAACCACTTTTGGAATGTCCCATTTTTGATTTTGTGATTGTAAATTATATAACTGCAAGCCTCTGTAAATATGGGAATTTATAGTTTAGGACAAATTATTCTCCAGAGAAACCTGAATTATACAACCACAGCATTTGATTTTGACAATTCTGAAAATTTCTATGTCTGGAATAACCTTGAGAAGTATTTTTAGTGGTAGATTAACCAAGCTAATTCTCTAAAGGCAATTTCCTTCACTATATCATACACTTCAACAAACATTTCACTGTGGCAAATTTTGAACTCAAATGGGAACAAAATCAATCTGTAATGCTATCACTGAATCTTAATTTCCATGGGGTTTCAAAAACCAGTGACAAAGATTTTCATTTCTTTCCTTTGTGAAAAATCACATTTAGATACCAAGAATCTAGGTTCATTAAAGTTATCTCAAGTACATCTATGTAAATTACTGTCTTAAATTATTCATAAGTTTCTCCCTGCAGTTTTATAAGCTTAGTGTTCTTTTTCTACATTTAGTTATAATCCCTAAAGGTTCTCAAGGTGCTAATTCTATTCGATTCCTTATTTTTAATTTCAGTTTAAGGAGCAAATAAATTACTCCTTTCCTAACACTCATAAAGGTTGCTTAATTTTAGTAGGTATAGAATCTTTTAGTTTTATTAAGTTGATAAATTATTTAGCCATAAAAGTGATTCCTGCAGTCAGATTTGGCTTCTTATATAATGATAACTTATCAAATTGCTATGGGAAATTTGAGTAAAATCTGTACTCAAGACAATTTTATCTTGGATAGTTTTAATTCTTAAGTTTATAATCATTCATTCAAGATTCCTGCATGGAAGTATTACAGATTTAAAATAAATAGGGACTACTTGAGGAAAAAGAAGAAGAGAGACTTGTTTCTCAATACTAACCTTGCTTCGTGGCTTGTTTCGTGTTTTTAAGCATGAAGATCTTTGTTCTATTCCTTATACCTAGGGGAAAATAGCATTTGATATAAGATTATTATGTCATTGTATTATATTTATACTTGGTGAGACAACATAGAGAATATACCACTGGCCTGGGTTCATAAAGCCTTGGTGAAATTTCTGCCTTGAACCCTTCCTTATCATCTGTGTGATTGTGGATCATTAACTTCTTGAGCCACAGTTTCCATAATTGTGAGAATTAGAGCTTAAATATATTAAATGGCTGATTTGCCCTGCTCACTCGAAGTAATATTTTTATTATTCACTTAGTGCATTTGAAAGCAGGTTATTATTAAATAAAATATATATTGTGCATATTTCCTTTCATGTTTGAACTCTGAAATATGTTAAAGTAGATGACATGAATCAGACTGAATAAATAAGCACCTGTCTGTGCTGGTCCCCACAATACCTTCTTCCCAGTGTCACATCCTCTGCCATTTTAACACAGTGACTAGTCATTTTTGGAGCATTATTAATGCTGAAAATTTTCTTTTAAAAAATTAAATGGGGCAACAGATTTGGCCTCTCAGTTATCTAATTTATTTTTTAATATAATGAGAATCCCCATTAAAGTTTAAACAATTATTAACTTTAATGCAAGCATAGATTTTTTTTCATGCCTGTTTCAGCATAGATCTAACCAATAAAATATTAGTTAGGTTTCTTGCTACAAAGATTTCCCTTTCTGATTTACAGAGCTTGTGAATATGAATGAAAGCTTCTTCAGGACTAATATACTTGGAAATCTAGCCACACCTCTTTTTCATCTGGTTGTAAAAGTCCAATACATTTATTTTATATAGCATTTTCAAGAAAAAAAATCAACGTTGAAAATAAATCAAAAGAATATGCATAAGGGGAATACATATATTTTTATATAGTTTATCTTTTTATGGATAAATAGTAAGTTCATTAAGTAGATACTAAATATGAATGTACATCTTTGATTTTTCTTTATCCAATCTCATTTTCTCATGTATGATCACTCATATATGCACAGAATACTATCCAATTTTGCCTGAATTAATCAATGGTTGCCATATTTTTCTAAAGTCTAATTGTTATTTTCTGACGGTTGAATAAAAACTTCAGTGGACACAGCTTCAAAAGAGTGGATCCTGAAAGCATGTATTTTGCAGTATAATATGTTTGTAATATAAATATTATATATGCTGAGTGGATGAGTGAAAAAAGCACAAATAATATGCCTTCTATTTTCCTATATTTAGTTTTTTTGATGTGTTTTATTTCAGCATGCTCTGGATTTTCTTTATGCATTTCATTTTCTTCCATATTCCGTTTTGCTTTATGAGATTACTAAAATAGGAATGTCTGCTTTTGTATGAATCCACACTTTATGATTGCTTCACAGGATAACTTACAAACTTCAAATTAGAATAGTTACATTTAGCAGTGTAATTGGACAGAATTGAAATTATAGTGTATTCATGTATGCATTAATAAATCAAATATTTATCTATAACTAATTTTTATTTTAAAAATTTTCTAATTTTAGAGTGCTGTAAGTGTCCTAGCAGATGAAAAGGAGAAAAGATCACGGTCTTCCTTGAGCTTATTGTCCAGTGGAGACAAAAAACATTAATAAAAAATAACATTGTACAAAAAAACACTGTACAGAAATTAAGAAATGTAACACTGTAAATTTGCCACTCTAATCCATGCAGAAAGTATGGTACAGTAATCAGAACACAGAAGAATTTTTGAGGGAAATGATGTTTGAAATAGGAATAAGAGCAAATTAGTCAAACAGGTTGGTGAAGAGCATTGCAGACAGGGAGTTGCATGAGCAAAGTATTTTGGAGGGATTTTAATCCATCCTTGTGATTTCTATGAATAATTAAATATTATTTACAATAAAAATTATTTCTATAAACAGAAACACATAAGTGTATTGATTTCTAAAATGTATTATTTTTGTTCTATTGATATGGATGTTACTGCCTTATTATTAATAATTGTGTTTTTGTATTTATTTGCATATTACTATAAATCAACAATTTCACATCAGCTACTTGTTCTGGACTGAATGGGGACAGATGCCCTGCATTGGAAAGGCTCGCTTAGATGGCTCAGAGAAGGTTATCCTTGTAAGCATGGGAATAGCATGGCCAAATGGTATCTCCATTGACTATGAGGTGTGTTGGATTTCTTAAGTATTTAAAGTGCATTATCTGCCAACTTGCATTAATCCACTCTTACGGTTCTCTTATTTTTTAATAAATCATTTAATCCAAAACAGCATATAATATTACTTTTCAATCGATCTTTAGGAAAACAAATTGTACTGGTGTGATGCTCGTACAGACAAAATAGAAAGAATTGACCTTGAGACTGGAGGGAATCGTGAGATGGTGCTGTCAGGGAGCAATGTGGATATGTTTTCAGTTGCAGTCTTTGGGGCTTACATCTATTGGTCTGACAGGTAATTTATTTTTTCATAAGTATCTGAGTCTCAAAATGTTATTTCAGTGCCAGTTGCTTTACCCTTGTAGGATTAGCCATTCCTTAGCAAGGTCATAAAAAGGATCTCACAAAGTCATGTAATTTCCACAGAAAGTCAGACACTCTTGCTTTTCCTGGCTCAAGTATTTCATTGTCACAGACTAAAGTTGCTTTTTTCCCCCTTCTGCTTGGCCATCTGTTATCTTCAGTTTAAATAACTGACTTGATGTGAATTACTTAAAGATTGTTGATCATGTATGTTCAACTTCTTGTCAGAGCACATGCCAACGGGTCCATCAGAAGAGGCCACAAGAATGATGCCACAGAAACCATAACCATGAGAACAGGTCTTGGAGTCAACTTGAAGGAGATTAAAATCTTTAATCGAGTAAGAGAGAAAGGTCAGCACTCTTATATAATGAATACATCTTATGTCATCCCTCTCTTATTTTTTAAACATTTGTCAAACTTAAGTTAGGGATTCTTATCTGAATCAAAACCTCAAAATTCTGTTTTTTACATCTAATTTCCTACAAAAATCATACAGTAGCTTAATGAAATGAATATATAATAGTTCATACATAGATATTTTTGCATAGAGCAGTGTATGTATAATATGGACATGTTATATACCTGGCATGTCTTCACTATAGGTTTGGGCTAAATAATATAGAATATCTATATCTATATCTATATCTACTCAACAAAAAAATGCAATGCATAATTAGGATACTAGAGAATAAAAAGCAGCCAAAATATATGTTTGGGATTATATTTTGATATATAAAGTGATTATGGCTTCAGAAGTTTGTTGTTGGTGTGAAATATTTCTGAAGTCATCACTTCTTTAAAATGTGTATTTTGAAACTGTTATGATGATGGTTTGGATTTTTAAAAAATTTACCTCAGTCAAATTAAATGTCTATTTTATGCCATTAAATATCAATTTTAATGTCCTTGAATAGTTATAATTAATCTTATTGACATCAAAGTGTGATAATTTTGGAGCTGATGATGGATTCATGGAGGAAAATTAGCCTGATGGAGAAATCTTAATACTATATTACATCTTCACTCAAAACTGAAGCAAAAACTTATGCTTACTCTACTTAGAAGGTTAGGTGCATTACAGCTGTAAATTTCTTTGATAGCTTTCATATTTCATAGGCAAGATTTTAAAGCAGTGCTTACTTTGTTAGTGAATTCAGTTCATGTTTTGAAAGAATTGTTACTTGTGGCCAAAGATTATAATGCATAAAACCTATTGCAATTCAGCATCAAGTTTCAAAAAAGACATATACTTAACTGGCTGATTGAGGGAAAAATTTAATGCTTTTATTTGGGCGGTATTTGGAGCAGAAGAATGTGATCTTTGAAATAAGAAATCCAAGATTTTAAACTGGTATGAAAAAAAAAATCAGTACTTTAGAGTACTTGATTTTTTTTTTTCACTCACCAGTATTAAGAATAAAAAGACAGGGGTGCCTGGGTGGCTCAGTGGGTTAAGCCTCTGCCTTCAGCTCAGGCTATGATCTCAGGGTCCTGGGATCAAGCCCCACATCAGGTTTTCTGCTCAGCAGGGAGCCTGCTTCTACCCATCTCTCTGCCTACTTGTGATCTCTCTGTCAAATAAATAAATAAAATCTTTTTAAAAAAAGAATAAAAAGACAGACCATTCAACATTATTTTTAAAATATTTCTGTAAGAAAAAAATCATTTGGAAAACAAAAGAAAAGCACAAATATATATGTTTGTGTACATATGTATCTTTTTTTCCTCTTTAGGGACCAATACTTGTGCCAAAGACAATGGTGGATGTCAGCAACTCTGTCTTTATAGAGGAAATTCTCAGAGAACTTGCACTTGTGCCCATGGATATTTGGCAGAGGATAGAGTTACTTGCCTAAGGCATGAAGGTTATTTGCTGTATTCAGGGAGAACAATATTAAAAAGTATACATCTTTCTGATGAAACCAATTTAAATTCACCAATAAGGCCATATGAGAATCCACATTATTTCAAGAATGTCATAGCCTTGGCTTTTGACTACAATCAAAGAAAAAAAGGTACCAACCGAATCTTTTACAGTGATGCACACTTTGGAAATATACAGCTTATTAAAGATAACTGGGAAGACAGACAAGTAATCGTTGAAAGTAAGTACAATAATTTTTAAAAAATAATTTGGTGAAATGAGTATCATTTGCATTAGCAGAGAAATTAGAGTGGTAATTGCATGTAGCAATTACATTTTTTTGAGTTTATGTTCAAGAATAATGCACCTATATTATCTGATCTGCCAAAGTTAAAAAAAAATTACCTCTTAGCATGTACTGTATATATATTTTGATTAGTTTCTAATCTTGAACTTTCAATATATTCCTCATACAACCTATCTCTTTTCTCTCTATGCGATTTCCATATATCCCCCACTTTTCCAATTTCACTATACTTGAGGTCAGTCCTTTTCATTACTTTTTAAGCTGCAAATTAGTTTATTAAGTTAGTTGTAAAGCATTCAAGTAATATGGATTTAAAAATGAAATTTCTCCCTCATCATTGCAACATCAATTCCATATACTCATCCATAGCTGATAGCTGTCATGCCTTCAGAATTTTATTCATGTGTGTGTATGTAATTTGTAATTACAAAATTATAATTACAAAATATTGTAATTTTGTAATTACAAAAATATATGCATTATTCAGCTGCTTTTTTTAAACTATCAAATATCTTGAAAACCATTTATGTCAGCATACAAGGCTCTGTCTCATTCTTTAGAAAGCCTATGCCTATTGTGTACTAAAGATAAACTATTTGACTATTTTCTTCTGATAAACATTTGTTTCTGGTATTTCATCATTACCTACAATGTCACAATGAACATTTGTGCATATAGATATCTTTATTCATATATATGAGTATTTCTTTAGCATAGAATCCTAGAAATAGAATTGCAAAATCAGTTGGTGTTTATTTTATTTTTTATAATTGGACAGGTTTCTGTCCAAAAAGACCATATCAGTTTATGTTTCATCAACTGTATGTAAAAAATTTTATTGTCCCATACTTTTTCCAATAATAATTTCATAATTTATCGGCTATGACTGTCTAATTTATTGAAAATATCAACTTACATTAATATACCTGATAACTAGTGAGATCCAGCATCCAGTGTATGTTTCCTCATATAAATATACATATAAATATCGTCAAACTTTTCATTTCACATTGGCACTCCATGCTATGCCTGCCATTCTGCTAGGCCAGTAATTGCCTATTCAGATTTTCCAGATTAGTTTAATCATATACTTGTATAAATATACATTTTCATTTCTTTGTTCTTTAAGTAAGGTTATCATACTTATTGATAATTTCATACCAATTTGTAAATTCCAGAACATGTCAACATGCTATTTTGGTTTGTCTGTGTGTTTGTGTATGTGTGTGCGTGTGTTTGTGTGTGTGTGTGTGAGAGAGAGAGAGACAGAGAGAGAGAGAAACAGTGCAACTGTAACTGTATTGATCATAGACTTCAGATATATTTGACTTTTATTGATTCAGTTTAAATCTCTGAAGTTTAGATTATAACACTGTGGTCCTCCAGTTTTTCTAGACTGACACAATTTAGATTTGGAGGTGCTTACACTATACCCACAATGTATTAATTTATTAATTCATATTCTATGCTCCAAATTTTTTGATATAAAGTTGAGTGTGAGTCCATAGGCCTTTAGAAGCTACAGTTTCAGAAGCAACTACAAGTAAACAAACATTGAAAATCAGTAGAATCTACTAGATACTAGAGGACAAAAATAATCTCTTTGGGGCAGGGTGCTAGATGCCACTGACCTGAGTTTAGGAAATGTAAAGGATCAATAGGAATCTATTAATTGATTGGGCTATATAGGGAGGAGAAGAGGAAGAAGGATAATTCTAGACCTGTGGTCTTCAAGTTTGGTTTCCTGGGGTTCCTCGTTACGTGTTCATGGAGTCTAAGAGTTATTTTTATGATAATACTAGATAATTACCTTTTCCATAGTATTGACATTCTCATTAATGATGTAAAAGCAGTGGTGACTAGACTGCTGGCACCTGAGTGGCAATCAAGGCAATGACACCAGACTGTCCTAGTAGTCATTGTATTTTTCACTGGTGCTTAACAGCTGAGGTGGGGGGAGCCAGTTTCACTTAAAGAATGTCCTTGAAGAGAGTAAAACATTTATATTTTATTGAATCTTGATCCTTCAGTACACATCTCTTTAATATTCTGTGTGATGAAATACATATAAGGCACTTTTGCTGCATTCTGAAGTGCAGTGATTGCCTGAAGGAAACCCAAGTATTTGTGCTATTATTTGGGTTCATGCTTCTTTTATGGAACACCATGTTTTACTTGAAAGAATGAAGAAGAGACTATGGTTATTCAAACCTAGGTATGTGGCAGACATTTTCTAAAGAATGAATACAATGAGTCTGTCATTACAATATCTGCTGCAAATAATAGAAATCAAGCTTTAAAGCAAAAATTAGAATTCTGGAAGGCTTGTATCAAGCACAGTAAACTTGATAACTTCCCAATGCTTAAAGGCTTTTCTGATGAGATGGGTGGTGATATTACTGAAGTGATTGGGGGGGGGGGTGTTATTGCTAAATGAAATGTGTCAACAGATATGCATAACTTAGGGAACCAATACTTTGCAAATGGCATGATAAAATCATGCATGGGTAAATGATCCATTCAAAGTGTAGGATAGACCAATGAATTTTAATGTAATAGAGTATGAAAAGTTCACCATTGTGTGTTTCTGCTTCTACACTGAAGCTAACCTTTAAGTAACTGCTGCTTGTTATGTGTTGGTATAGTGTGAAAGGATATCCAGAATTATCTGAAAAGTCTACTAAAACACTCCTCTTTCTTCCAACTTCATAGCTGTGTGAGGCTGGATTTTCTTCACGTACATCAATTAAAACAACATTACAGGGACGCCTGGGTGGCTCAGTGGGTTAAGCCGCTGCCTTCGGCTCTGGTCATGATACCAGCATCCTGAGATCGAGTCCCCCATCAGGCTCACTGCTAAGCAGGGAGCCTGCTTCTCCCCTCCCCTCTCTGCCTGCTTCTCTGCCTACTTGTGATCTCTGTCTATCAAATAAATAAATAAAATCTTAAAAAAAAATAAAACAACATTACAGATAGGATGAGGAAGTAGATGTGTGAATCCTGTCATCTCCTAGTAATCCAGGCACTAAACAGATTTATAAAATTATAAAACAATATTCTCTTTTCATTTAAAACAACAGAAATAGGGGTGCCCAGGTTGCTTAGTGGGTTAAGCCTCTGCCTTCGGCTCAGGTCATGATCTCAGGGTCCTGGGATGGAGCCCCACATCGGGCTCTCTGCTCAGCAGGGAGCCTGCTCCCCCCTCCACTCTCTGCCTGCTTCTCTGCCTACTTGTGATCTCTCCCTGTCAAATAAATAAGTGAAATATTAAAAAAAAACTACAGATAATTTCTTAGAAGATGCTGGTTATATTAATATGCAATCAATTCATTTTTATTTTAAAAGAGATTAATATATGTTTAAAACTACATTTTTAGTTTAAATTTTTAATATGGTAAATAGCTATAGGCACAATTCACACAAAATTTCTCTCAAGTCCTCAATAATTTTTAAGAGAGTAAAAGTTCTCAAATCAAAAATTTCCAAACTACTCTTCTAGACTAAACACTCAGAAAAATTTTGTACAAAGACATGATAAAGCACAGGGTAGACAAAGAGACATATATCATTTGATATGATTAGAATGTAGGTTATGTGACCTGAATCAGTGTGAGATGAAGCTGGAGTTCTAGTGAGGGCTCCAAAAATAAAGAATTTGATCTGCCAAGATAAGAAGTGTTTAAAATAAAAGGTTTTATTGAGATATAGTTTATATGCCATACATTAAAAGTGTACAACTTAATAGTTTTTGGTATATTAAATTATTAATTTTTAAAATTAGGTAATATATACAATGCATAAATATAATACACATACAATAAATAAAATTAGCCATTTTAACATTTTAATTATGCAATGCAGTCACATTAATTACATTCATACCATTATGCAACCATCACAACCATTTCCAAAATATTTTTATCACTTCAAATAAAACTCTGTGTAAGCAACTATTCTCCATCTACCCTCCCCACAACCCTTAATAATCTTCGATGTGCTTTCTTTTTCTATGAATTTGCCTATTTTAGATATTGCATGTTAGTGGAATCATACAATATTTGACCTTTTGTGTGTGGCTTATTTCGTTTAGCATAGTATTTTCAAAGTTCATTCATGCTGTAGCACATATCAAAAGTTCATTCCATCCTCCCCCCCACAAAAGAAAGTTCATTCCCCCTTTTGTGGTTGAATAGGATTCTATTGTATGTATATTCCACATTTCGTTTATCCATTTATCTGTTTATGGATGCTTGGTTTCTTTCTCCTTTTTGACTACTGTGACTATTGTAAAAGTGCTGCAATGAACATTGGTGCACTAATATCCAAGATAAGTAGTTTTGGTTGTATTTAATGGATAACGGGAAATCACCACTGTTAAAAGATACACATATACTAGGCTTTTTGTTTTATAATGATCACTCTGGCTCTGTTATGATCAGTGAAGTTTAAAGGTCACGTCTGAAGGCAGAGGTGACTTAAGGGGTTGTTTCCTTATTACAGATCCTGTTTCCACAGTGGTAAATTAAACTGAAAGCATATTAATTAAAGTACATATACAACCAAACCATTCTAATCCTCTCCGCTAAAATCAAAGCAATTAAAATGAGTAACAGTTCAGTAGGTGTATGTGTTAACTTACATGGAAGAAGTGACATAAAATAGCTGGGAGTTGGGAATCAGTCAAGTTCGGACTGAAATCCCACTTTGCTATTTATTTCCTGTGTGATACTGTCAATTTCCTCACCTACAAAGTGAGAAACAAACTCATAATTTTTTTTTTACCAAGATTTTATGAAAGAGAGTATGCAAAGAAAATAAAAACAAACATAATTTTATTTAATTTAAAACTTTATATTACTGTATTTGTGACACATTTGTGGATTATTTAGGGTAATTATCCCATAAATTATTTTTAGAATATGTGTTAGAGTTGTTAAACAATCAGAAATAATTATAATAATTATAAATGTGGTAGTGTATTAAGGTCTGAGTAGAATTCAAAAATTAATTAAGATTAGTTTACATTGATAATTTACATAAACTTTTCTAAATAGTCTCCTTATGCCACCCTATCCCTCCAAGAAGTTGGTAATTTATTTAACCATTGTAATCTTCTCTTGAAGTTTTGTGGGAGAATTTATAATTTCATTTGCCAGGCCAAAAAACAAAAACAAAAAACAAAGTAAAGCAGTCCCCGCCCACCCCCAAAATAAGTTACTGGTATGCAAATAAATACAAATAAGACATAAAATTCATTTATGTCTTGGTATTCCATTTTAATAAATCTGGTATAATGCATTTCATCTTGTCATATATTTTATCACTTACTAACAAAATTAATCCATGGAAATGTGATTCAGTCTTTAAAGATGCTAAGGAGATACCATAGAGCTACAGCTGCAGGAGGGGGTGAGGAGCCCAGGCTCATGGTGCTAACCCTTTTCACTTGCTGTTCTGTCTCTCTGTGGAGTGAGCGGTGCTCAGAGCTCTGGCCCAGCCCTCTTATGGGTAGTTACTACAAGGAGGGCAGGACCTGCAGCACTGCCTGGCCTGGTTACTGCTCACTCTGTCTGCTGGCTGGGTGGCCAGGGCTCAGGACACCTAAACAGGCCCATTACAGTTTTGACTGCTGGGCAGAAAGGGCATGGCTGGGGCACATGTCTGGTCCTGTTGTAGCTTAGCTGCTGTGCAGGGAGAGCAGGGCTCAGGGTCCTCACCCTTGCATCTTGTCTCCTTAGCTGTGGAAAGAGGGCAGGATTCAAGAATCTCATTACTCCCAGTTGTGGCTTGGTGTCTGCATGGGGTTAATTGGCATGGGAGCTTGCCCAGGCTGGTTATACTATGGGGTGGGCAGAACATGCCCTGTAGAACAAGCAAGCTAGAGGGAGAGCACCAGAAATGGTGCCTATCGGTTCTGTCACCAGCAAATTAGGAGGAAATTTAAGAGTGGCATCTGTCAGGAGCGCCTGGGTGGCTCAGTAGTTAAGCCTCTGCCTTTGGCTCGGGTCATGATCTCAGGGTCCTGGGATCAAGCCCCACATCGGGTTCTCTGCTCTGCAGGGAGCCTGCTTCCCCCACCCCCCACTCTCTCTCTCTGCCTACCTCTCTGCCTACTTGTGATCTCTGTCTGTCAAATAAATAAAAAAAAGAGTGGCATCTGTCAGGGCTTCTGTCCCTGGATAAAGACAGCATCTTTCCAGCCGCCACTTTCAAATTTGTAAGTGGGTCTTTCTCACTTATGGGCTAGGAAATTTTCAGTCTGTTACTGTTGCCCAGGATCTCAGGGTGAGTAGGTTTTTTTTGCAACCACTTTAAGAGTTGAATCTCCACTCCCTGTAATTCTTTGATTCTCCTGATCTTAATCCCTATTGATTTTTAAAACCAGACATTTGGGGTGGGGAGCACCTTTCTCATGACATCCCAGAGTCAGAGTTCCTGATGAAGGACATAATCTCTTCATGCCTTCGGGGAGTGGTCTGTATTTGGAGAATAACCATTGTGATTGTGAGGTCACCACTGTTGGGTTAGGGTCCCAGGGAGGTAGTGTCTCTGCCTCTCTTACTTTTCACAATGCATCTTTTTTGTTTGTTTGTTTGTTTGTTTTTGTTTTTGTGGAGGTGCTGTTCATCTAGTTCTCAGGTCCTATTCAGAGAAAAATGGGTTCATATATAGTTGTGGATTTGTTGTGTTCCTGGGGGAGGTAAGTTCAGGGTTTTCTTACACTACCATCTTGAACCCTCTTCTTTCATAAAGCTTTTACATATTTTTTTTCAAGACTACTGGTGGCAGTATGCCTTTCTTTTAAATTATACTGTACTGGAAATATATTTTTCTTTTCCTTTAAATGGGCTAGTTCCATATCCTTTTATGAGTGCCCCAAAATTCATTTGATTATGTTAATTTTTTCTGTGTGCAATTTCAAAGGTAAAAATGTCACCTTTAAAGTGTATTATTTATTTTGCTTGGTATATGTCATGAAGACATTCTCAATATATGAGAATCTTAGCTACTCATTTTTTTCAGGTTTTATAAAATAAAGAAATACTTTCAGACATATTTATTAGCTAACACAATTTTCAAATTACCTATTTAGATAATTGCAAATATTGGAAAGAGGAAAAGGAGTATGCTTTATTATACATTGAAATTACTAAGATTGAAAAAAAGGTAATAAAAGATGAGCATTGTGCATAGGGAGTCAGCAAGTAGTGAGGCAGGGGATATTTATGCTGCAATGGAAGACACAGGATAACATCATCATCAAATTATGGAAAGCAGAATCTGGAGTGAGAAATGATTAGTGCAGAGAGAAAGAGAACATGGGATTTCCTCCTCATTAAGTTGTAGGCTGTGTGTTCAGTATGTCTTCCATGAACTCATAGTTTCTTAAAATATTGGAGTCTTTACAAGAAGATGGCCTGTGTCAATTTGGGGAGGAAATAATTTTTCCTATAGCCTTTTGGGTTTGGGTTAATGAAATATGAATTAAACTGATAGAAGAGCTAATCAGAAAAAGCACACAGAAAGTTTAATGTTAATTTTTTTTTTTTCTGTACATGGAGGCCTTCATAGACAAGAAGTGATGGACCATTTTAATTGAGGTTGATCAACTGCAGAGAACTAGCTAAACAAAAATAACAAGAAACAAACAAATAAAAAAGAGTTTGAGTTTCTAGAGGAAGTAAATTGTGTGGAGAGAGGTACATGGGAAAACTAATGGAAGATAACGGTTGTTCAGTAATATGTTGCTTATGTAGACGCATTTTAGTGCTATCTCCAACTCCAGTGATGATGATTGCTCTTCTCTCCTGATCAGAGAGGGGACAACTTCACAAAGAAAATTTATGTCCTATTGTTAAGTACATAGGGACAGGGTAAAAAGAATTTCCCACATCTTCTGTTATAGCTTACAATAATCCTTATGTCATAGTAGCTTATTTGGGGGTGGTATATTCTGATCCCCTTCATAAACATGATTGTCCTAACGTCTCTTACCCTATAATACCGGTCAAGACCAGATCCCTCCAGGGCACTAACATACCTGAACAAGAGATATTGAAACCACAGTTAGAAGTCACTTAATATGAAGAGCAGAAAAATTCATGAGGAACGGTATGTTAGAGAAAGAAAAAATAAAGAATTCTGAGTCATCTGTAGTACATTCTACTGAAGTTCTGTAGAGTCAATATGAAGTGTGATTCAGGTCTTGGAGGTAGAACTGACAAGGAGAGCTCAGGAATGTTCAGTGATCAGTATTAGGATTACTCATAGATTCAGAGCTTCCCATTTTTTCATGAATGTGTCAGAATAGCTGACAGTGATAGAGAATAGACGGCAATGTGGTCAAATATTAACTTTTTTTATGTCGACAATTAGTCTTAAGACAGGAGACTGAAAAGTTTCCTGCGAAGGTACTCAGGCTCAGGGGACTGCCCTAGTAGATCACGTTAGATGGTCTGACAAGGACTCTGCAGAATCCGAAATTGCTGGATCATGACAATGTGGCAGAGAACTGGGGCCTTTGCTTATTATTAAACTTGAACTTTGAAACCTATGGTGGCCTCTAAAGTTGTTATAGTTTATGAGTCTGATTAGGAATGGAGGAAAGGAATGAGAAGAAACTGTCAAGCTAATGCATCTGCCATAGGATGGAGGACCCACAAAGATACTAGGTGGACTTCAGAAATGGATAGTGATTCACATATGAATCAACATCCCGGTATTGGATCACTACCAAGATAAGTCTTAGCAGGTGTGTGAGGGTGGGAGTAGTGAGACTAATAATCCCTGATCAGAGTCATTTCTGTATGATACATCAGTTTAAATGTAATTACACGTATTTCTTTTTTAACCCTTAGTCTAGGAGTTGAGAGATTGGTGTATATCAACTAGTTTTGATTGCATAACGAACCATCCCAGAATTCAGTGTCTTAAAACTCTAACTGCTTATTTATCCCACTATTCTATGGGTTAACTGGTGGTTCTTCTGGTCTGTGTCAGTTCTTCAGATCTCTGGCCAGCTTCGGATCAGATGGCAGCTGGATGATCTAGGATGGCCTCCATTGTGTGTCTGGCAGTTGGCATGCTGTATTCTGGGTTACTGGCCATAAGTCTTTCATTCAACAGGCTAGCTTGGGATGGTCACATGGTTCTTAGAATTGAGAATAGGCAAACATTTTATAAGCCATATGTACTAATGTCTTACTGGTCAAGGAAAATCACATGGCCAAGTCCAGATTCAGGGAACGGAGGAATAGACTCCCACTGATGGGTTGAACTACTAAGGGACTGCACACATAAATGAAGGGAGAGAATTTGTGACTTCTATAATCAACACAGTGTGTAAGTGCTCATTTGCCTATCTCTAGAAGCTCCTAATTGATACAGCAAAATTTGGCTTGGCTTTTTAAAACTCTTCTCTGTTTTATTTGTTATATCATGTTTCTGACATCCAATAATCGACTATGACAATAATATCTGGCTTTATCCATGAACTAGAAATCACTCTGTCTTTGGTGGTAAAGAAATAAAATGAAACATAAAAGGATTATCTAGTGGGAAAAAGATATAATTAAACTATGGGTTAGTAGACTTAATGATACTGAATTGATTCTGTCAACTTCAAGAGTATAAACTTTTTCAGATTTAGCTCAAATAATACTGATTTTTTCTTTCAAGTCCCTTGTGACTAGTTGCTGTTAAGCCACTTTAATTGCCCCACATCTCTGTGTAAGCAATGTGACTGAAAACTTTTCTTTTTTTTTTTTTTGTACTTCTGATTTGAATGAGAAAGTTTTAAATGGTAACTAAGGGGGAAAAAATCTGTGACATAGTTTTAGAAGAGGCGTTTTTCATAGGAAGCAATAAAAGAAAGTATACATATTAAAACTTTTTTTTTCCTTTTGAGAGTTTTATGGCATGAATTCAGCAAATGAAATCAATGTACTGTGAATTATGAATAAGACTTGGAGGGGGTGTTGATGAATTCAAAATTCCTAGGAAAGCAGTAGAGTACCTGCGGAAATAGGCAAGAGGACAAGTGAATCTAGGGTTCCTCTTCAAAGATGGTTATAACTTGTAGGAGTGAAGTAATTGTTTGAAAGGGAAGACATTTCTATTCCATGTACCCATTAAAATGTACTCCATTTTGGTTTTTTTTTTTTTTTTTTGCTTATAATACAAAAATAAGCAAAGTTTACCAGAAATCAACTATTATTTGCATATTCAACTTGCTATTCTGAGCTTTTTAGTATAACATATCTGGTTAAAAATGTTTTGAGAGGGGGGCACCTGGGTGGCTTAGTAGGTTAAAGCCTCTGCCTTTGGCTGGGTCATGGTCCCAGGGTCCTGGAATCGAGCCCCTCATCGGACCCTCTGCTCAGCAGGGAGCCTGCTTCCCCCTCTCTCTGCCTGCCTCTCTGCCTGCTTGTGATCTCTGTCTGTCAAATAAGTAAATAAAAAAAAAACCTTTAAAAAAGTAACCAAAAAAATAAATGTTTTGAGGGAGATTGTTATAAGAATTTATGCTAAAACAAACCATTATGTGAATCTGTTTCTTAGGGAAGAAATTCATGAACAGATTTTTTTCTTAATTGAATTTTAATTATGTAATTTTAAAAATGACATAAGTGAAATACATAAATTGCACAATTTTTTGTACTTAGCCTTATTTGCAACACCTACAATAACATAGTGTATGGCTTAGATTATCACTCTTGCAGAATAGCAGACTCAATCATACATCATGCCATATTCAAATGAATGTTGCTGTTGCAAACCTCATTAACTTTTTAGGATTTCTACAAAGTAGAATTTTCAATGTGTAGTTCTATGTTTTACTGACATGTTGTTAAAGCTAAGTGTTAATCAGTACTCTCTTCCAACCACATACCATGGTTCCTTCCCATTTCCTTAAGCAATTTACACCCAATTGTCTTTCTTCTTTTGCTTTCCACTCGGACAGTCTTTCTTGACAATCACAGCATTTTTATCGATTCCTTAGCACATTTAACAATCTTCCCATAATTCTTGATAACATTTTTTTTACTCTTGTTCTTTGTTTCACTTTCTATTGTAGCTTGACGATAGCCTGGGTCTGATGCCTTCTGGGATTTAGTGTTTCTTCTCTCTCAGCACAATCTGATTACACTGCATCCAGCCTAGTCTAACATATCTGTGAGCTGCTTTTCTGTCTTTACCTGTATTATAATTATTGTACACTTTCCATTTCACTCTTCCATTAGTTCTCTAACCACTATCCACACTCATTTTCTTTTTCCCCCAAATCTGGACCAAGAGATAAGCCATGTAATGGTGTCCCTATAACTTTCTTTAATAATCAAATGCTGTGGGACGCCTGGGTGGCTCAGTTGGCTAAGCAGCTGCCTTCGGCTCAGGTCATGATTCCAGCGTCCTGGGATCAAGTCCCACATTGGGCTCCTTGCTCGGCGGGGAGCCTGCTTCTTCCTCTGCCTCTGCCTGCCTCTCTGTCCACCTGTGCTCGATCTCTCTCTCTCAATAAATAAATAAAATCTTAAAAAAAAAAAAAAGAGTCTCTTTAAAAAAAAATAATCAAATGCTGTTCCTTATGTTTTCTATTTCTGACTGTAGAAGTGCAACTCCTGAAAAAACTTTCTCCCCACTGATGGGCATATTTTCCCTTTTAGGGAGTTCAATGATTGTGATGATTAATATTGAGACATTCATTATTTAATATTAGCCCAAGTCCAAATTTGCTGATTTATTTCCTCACTAGTAGAACAGTGTGAAATCTCTAGACATTTACTGAAAATTCCCTTTAATATTCTTGATGTCAACTCGTAATTTAACATATCAATGTCATTTTCCTACCTAAAAATCAGAACCTCTCCTAGTTCTCTTGTTAGTAAAATTATTATCTCTTTTTTTAATAACCAATTAGAATCAAACCTCACAATTATTAACTCCCTCTGTTCCTGTACCCCTGAGCTATTTATTCACCAAGTATTTTTTTCTTATCCACTGTCACTATTAACGGACCATCTTTTTCTTCTTTCATTGCCGAATATTGATGATCTTCTACTTGCTTTCTCTTTTTCTGCCTTGATTTTCTAGGAGTTTCTGCATATCATACACAACAGTGCTTTCATTGTGGTTCTCCTTAAAATATTAACTCCCTACTTTCTGCATCACAAAGTGTAATCCATTACCTCCTCTCCAGGTATCATCTTAACCTACATGATTCATCTCTCCAGAAATTTCTCTTCTATGTCAAATTTGCCCTTTGCTCCTGTTTTGCTCACACCATTTTTTCTCATGAACATATCATATTCTTTTTAAAAAAATTTTTTGGTGATGTACTGGTTTTTATTATGGCAAAATTCACAGAGCATACTATTTATCACTTTAACTATTTTCTTTATTAACATATAATGTGATATTGGTTTCAGAGGTAGTCAGTGATTCATCAGTCTTATATAATACCCAGTGCTCATTATATCACATCCCTTAATGTCCATCACCCAGTTACCCCATCCCACCACTCACTCCCCTCCAGCAACCCTCAGTTTGTTTCCTATGATTAAAAATTTCCTAAGGTTTGTCTCCCTCTCTGGTTTCATCTTGTTTTATTTTTTTCCTTATTCTTTCTTCAAACCCTGCATCTTTACTCATGTTGTTAAACTAGAATGGGAGAGATTTTATAGACTTGCAAATGGTCTCTATTTTGGGGGATCTTTATAATTCAACTCAAATCCCTCCATGCAATTAAGGAATTTGGATTGTTTTTCCCCCTAGAACTGTAGCCCATAGTGGTCTCCTTCCTTTGAAAAATATTTAGGACTTGTCATGTGTCCTTCATGTCCTTATCACCTACTTAGTTTTTACCTTATGCCTTTCCTTTGTTTCATTTTTAGAGTTCACCACAACCCCCCTCAAAATGTCAAGTTCCCCTAAGAAGGATCTATTGCATATAATCTTCTCTATACCCCTTATAATCTATAATCACTTGGTAGATAATAAAAATAACTAGCCTTCTTAGGAATTAGTTATGTTAGTCATATAATTAGGTTGTTAGGACTTGTCTTAAAGTTTCATTTGCAGAATAAAAGGGATTTTTTGGCCTCAATTGCTTGCTTGGATGGATTTTGTATTAACAAGGGAAGGGAGACTAGAGACTTAAGTTTTGATGAGAAAGTAAGAGAGCCAATGTAGAATATTGGTTAAAAGCAGAGATTCTAGAGACAGAACATCTAGCTGGATCCAGCCGAGCCCCTTCCTTGCTTTTTACCACTTACAAGCTGTGTCTTTGGATAACTATTTGCCTCTTCATGCCTCAGTTTTCTCTTTTAGAAATAAGGCTAATGTTAGGTTCAGTCTCAGAGGGTTAATGAGATTCAATGAGTTATGTTGGTTAGAATAGCACCTTGTTAAAAAAAAAAAAAAAAAGAACAGCACCTAGTGTTTAGTCAGCACTCAATTAGCATAAACCATTATGAGTGTTTGCCTTCATTCTCCTTAATTGATTCATTATTTAAAGCTTCATTATAATAAATTAGTGGAATCACTCCAGCACGCAAAATGGCCATGATAGTATACAAAGATTTCAAAGAACAGAAGTGATTTCTCCCTTCAAAGTCTCAAATACTATGAATGAAGAAAGTAGAAGGTCCTTGAGGAGAGGGACCTCTGTGGGTGAAAAGGATGTCGGGCTCCATAGTTCTTCCACCATCTTGTGGAGTTTACTGGGCTTATACACTTGACTGTTGTATGTTCTCGACCTTGTCAGAATTCTTCTTAGAATTATATGACTGAAGATACTTGTGCTATAGAGTATACTTATGTGGATAGCAAAAGTACTACTTTTGGGGGTGGAGATAAAAAAAAACAAAAACAATAGGAAGTGATATATTCAAGATGACAGAATGAATTTCTATTGTTAGAAGCATTTGATTTTCCAAAGAGTCAAATACTTTTCTGTCGTCCATCCTTTGCAACTTGAGGCTGCTCATAACTTATATTTGGTTGAGTGCCAAGACTAATCAAACCTGAAAAAAAAAAAAAAGAGGAATGTTGGTATTTATAAATATGCATCAGATATACAAGAATGCCTATATTGTATAATAAAGCATATTTTCATAAGTTCCTTTTGTCTTCTCCATTTTGAACCTGCAGGATAATGCTGCTTAGAAACCTATATGTGTAAAAAAAAAACAAAAACCCTATATGTGTAAATTGATTGCTGAGAACAGAATCTATAATTAATCCATGAAAGTCTGAAATGGCAAAACCTTTGTGGAGTGTAAAGTTCTATGTTTTTGCTATACTCACAAAACCCTGGGATTTGAATGGGCTAGACATGGGGTCAGAATTGACAAGGCAGCTCACCTGATAGTAACCTGCATGCTTGGGAGGACAGGGGTACTTAAGTCTGGAACAGCTGGTATCTGTAAAAGTGCCTGCTGTACCTATTAGTTTTATGGATAATAAGGAAAAATGAGATTAATTTAATCCACATTTGAAATACATCTACAATAACCTTCCTACTCTTCCAGTGTTAAGTAGGGAACAGAGTTCAGTGAGAAAATGAACATTTGTTTCAGAATTAATAAAAAAAAGAAGCATAATTTCTCAAGTAATTTTTCACCAGGATGGCATGAACTGTGTATTTTTACAAAGAAGTTGAATTTGATAATTGATTAAATACCTCTCATATAACATTAGATATCTATTTAAAATTTATTTTGTAAATTCTATAACATTTTACTCACCCTGTGGTTTACCTGTATTGCCATTTTAAAATTTACTCACAGTGCAAGGAAGCAAATTGGAAAGTAACAAAATTTCAGATTGATATCTATATTAGCACATTAGATAGCATAGTCTGTTATTCTGAAGAAGTATTAATGCCAAATGGGTTATTTAAGCTATGGGAAGTATGAAGCAATGCATAAGTTTTCTACATACTATTAGGTAGGGTTTTCTTTCCATATAATTTCATATTATATAATTTCATATGAACTACACAGACTCAGAGATAAAGGAGGATAAATCTTTATTTTATGAAATGTATATCCAAATTAAACCATTCTATTCAATTTGCTAATTGTCAACTGTGCTAGATATATTTGAATGTTCTGTTTCCTTACCTACTTTTCACGTGGTTAACTTGTATTCACATTTAGGTTTCAGTTTAACTTTTCCTCAATACCCATATGATACACACACACACACACACACACACACACACACACACGGTCATCTCAGTCTAGATATAAGCATGTCTTTTGCAGTTTCCACAATATGCAACTGGCCTCATTATAATACTGTTATTTTCTTTTTATTGAAATAGCTCCTCTGTTGTATTAGAGCAAACACTGTACCTTGCACAGGGGTATATCTCTACTCCAGCCTACTGTAGTCCCTCAGGACACTGTGTTGACTGCTATTGCAAATGCCTTTGGGGGCATTCTGACACTGGCTATAGAGTGCTGGGACTTAGTAAGCAATCAGTGAATATTCACCAAAGAAAGGAGCTATGCTCTCTGAAAATCAAGATTCTTACTCTCGGGGAATTAACAAGGTAGGGTAAATTTTATCAGTAGAAATAACAAGTTAACATGACACAAGGGTGGTACAAGTCTAAACAGAATGTTTATAGGCACTCAGAGTAAAATGAAATCTCTGCCAGTTAGACTCATAAAAGGGACTTTGTGGAGTAGATGGTCTATATTGACAGTTTTGTTGCATTATAACTCTGACCAGTGACCGTAAGGGTAAATCAATGACTTTTGCCTATGCATCAGGTTATTAATATTTTATGAAAATAATATTAAGACAACAAACATTTATCTTACTTTAAAATCATCTAGTGACAGATGGTTTCTTAAAGTAGGAGTAGCTTAATATGGCTTACAGTATGTCCACCTATGCCATTCTTGTTTTCCTTGTGTAAAACATTTCTCGGACATAGCACATGAATTGAATCTATACAACTGTTTACCTTACTTGGTTAGTACACAGTAAGTTTTCCCTTTTTTCTTTATTATTGAGGTCCTTGCAAGAGTGATTGGTTTGGTTGTAAAGCTGGAAATGAATTTAGTGTCCGGTTTTGAATCATCCTAACAAAAGATGAACTTTACCTAAACTTAATATTTTCTTATCTTCAACTGAGACTGAATCACAGTTAGTTGTCAAGTAGTAAAACACTTTTGCACAAGATAGTATTGCAATCTGAAATTACCACCTCCCTATAGACTATAATGTTAAATTATCGTTTTTATTCTTGCCTTATTTAATTCAATTTGTCAAATATTCTTTTAGTGCCTATCAAGAACAGAGTCTGCTTAGTCTCATTTGAAATGAAATATTAAAGATTCTATCATTTCATAAGTAATAGAATTTTTTTTTACTTACACTCTACTCTTTACCACAAGGGCTTTACATCAGTTTTAGAAATCCATGGTAATCATATTTATTTCTTCACAGGAAATACTAGAGTGCTTTATTTCACTGACATGGAGTACCCTTTATTAACATGAGCTGTTACTCTTTTGAATTTAGGTGTGAGTAACTTAATAGATGATGCTTAATTATTAATTTTATCTTTTGCTTTAATTTTATTTCATTTGTTCCAAAGACATTTATTATGCATTTAATGTATGCTAAGTATTTTATGGGAACATGTAATTCTGTGTTTCTTCAGCACTCTTCATTTGGAAAATCAGAAATAATACAATTTATATATAATAATCCTGGCAAAATTGTTGGCATTGAAGCATAAGCCATAAACAAAATGTATCTTCTCTTTAGTAACCATCATGAACAAGGTAACATTTTGATGAAGAATGCTAGAATGCTGATAGAGCGATTTTATGGGGTCATATTTTCTCATGACTTTTGCCCCAGGTAGCTTAGCTTTACACATGTATTTAATGTAGCAAACCATTTCATGCAGTGCTGCCATTTAAGTTCCATAAAAGCAATAGTGGCATTTGCATGACTGTGGGAGTTTTAATATTTTCTGTTAAAGAGTGCAAATCATATTTAAAGGTTCAAATATGATCTTCAAATATTTCCTTACTCATTGCCATCACAAAATCAGGTTTTTAGAGATTTGTCTTATTCATTTTGGTGATCCAGACATGGGGTCACATTTTTCAGTTTTCATAATCATTTTGTTCACTGACACCTAAAGATATTTGGTAAGGTATTATTCTGTTAAGATTAAAAGCAAGGACTTTCAGGACACATGGGTGGCTCAGTCGGTTAAGTGTCTGACTTCAGCTCAGGTCATGATTTTAGGGTCCTGGGATCAGCCCTGAGTCTGGCTCCACACTCAGTGGGGAGTCTGCTTGTCCCTCACCTTCTACTTCTGCTCCTCCCCCCACTTCATGTACAATCATTCTCTCCCTCTCTATCTCTATCTCTCTCAAATAAATAATTAAAATATCTTTAAAAAGAAAAAAAAAAAATCATGGGCTTTCAAATAAGTGAGACTTGGATTCAAGTCCAGATGCTGTCCACCATTATAATATAATCAGTTTAAACTGTAACTGAAAATTAGGGAAAATGTTAGCATCACCTAGCAGTTTGCATGAGGATTCATGAAAACAATAAGAATATAGTGCTTACCACACAGTGCCTGGTTCAAACTATTCCTACCAAGAACCAGCAGTTTGTTTGCTTTTTTAATTGTAAGGGTGAATCTTTGATTGTAAAGTGAATCTTAATTCTTAACTCAGTCTGAAGCAACCCCTGGAGAAAGTTTAGTGCTGCTTTGACAAAGTCACAATGTGAAAGGGTGGCTGTCTTAATTTTTTTCCCTTAATTCCCCAAACACTAAATGTGCTAATCACTTTTAACTTCATTCTCTTATTAGTAAAGAAAAATGAATATCAATGCACCAAATTTCATCATTATTAGTTCATTTTTATTCCAAAATGCTGAAGATGCTAAAAAATGATAGCCCCAAACATGCTGTTTAAGTGACTCTACTCAGGTTCTTACCAGACTGATGAACAAAAATTTAAGATTCTTTTAATGATGTTTGTTATATCCCCACCATCCCTCAATTCATAGTTTGAAATCTTAACCTCCAGCACCTCAAAATGCAACCATATTTTAGACTATATGTAAAGAGGTAACTGAGGTAAAATAAGATCTTATGGGTGGGCCCTAATCCAGTAAGACTCATTCTTGCGAGGGGAGATTAGGACATAAACACCTATGATCTGAAGGACAACCATGTGAGCATGCAGTGAGAATTCAGCCATTTTCAAACCAAGGAGAGAGGCCTCAGGAAAAACCCAAACCTGCTGACACTGTAATCTTGAACTTCTAGCCTCTAAAACTATGAGAAAATAAATTTCTGTTGTTTAAGTCGCCCAGTCTATGATGTTATGTTATGGTAGTTCTAACAAACTAAAAGAATATTCAAAGGTGGGTACCATTGAATTTTCAGTGGATTATTTTTAGGGGGAAATATATGTGTAGAGTTACAGATAGTTATATGTAGAATACTTCCTTTTGCTTCCTTAAGGGAAAATAAAAATTGAATGTAGTATCCTGTCTTAAATGTTAATGTATTCTGAGTTTTAAAAGCATTAAGATCTTTGGTTATTTTGAAAGCCTCATTGGCAAGAAGTGAACACTACAACCAAAATAAGGAATTCAGTAACACTAATCTTTCTGATAAATACCTATTAAAATTCCACAAAATTTTATTAGTTTCCCATTCCAAAGGACTGATGTTTTAGAGCAAACACACACGGAAACACACATACCTATACATGTAATACCATAGTTTTCTTCACCATCATCTTAAAACTCTTTCCATTCCCATCCCCACCATTCTCTGTAAATGTCTTTTATCCTTATGTTACAGGCAAAAGTAGAGGGGTAAATTTCCTCAATTTCCCTCATTTCCACTTAATGATTTGGTCAGGTTCATCCAAGTGTGGTAGATACGGATCTGGACTCTCAAATGATTTCTTGGGTTCAGATCATGGCGCTGCTTCTTAGAATTGTCACTGCAAAATAAGGATAATAGTGGTATCTGCAACAACGTAGCAAGTACTTTGAACTGTTTGTGTGTGAGTGTACATAAATATATGTTTTTCAAATAGTGGTCATTATTATCTTTATTACTATTTACCTATTATTTATTATTCTCTTTATTATTTGCCCATTTTTCATCTTCCACTTTTCAATTGTAGAAGGTGGCCTTTCAAATGTAAGCCTTATACCTATGCTGTCTAAACCCATTGCCTCCTTGTCCCCATGATTTCCCACTCTTCTACATGTTTCATTTCTCTTTGCCCAGTAGCTCTCCTCTCAAACCAAAATTCATGCTCAGTTTTCCTTCACACTAAAAATAAAACCATAAACAAACCTGTCTCCTTCCCTGTTTTCCACTACCCTCTCTTCCTTTTGTTTCACTACATTTTTTTAAATGAGTAATCTGCACCCACTGACTCATTCTCTTCACTCCTTTAACTGTTGCTGACTGCCATGCACTCCCTCATAACTCTGATATCTGACACCATTGATGACCTGCTGCTTGACAAAGCCAGTGAACTCATTTCATTTGAAATTGTTGACCACTCTTTACTTCTGACAACCCATTTCTCCCTTGAGCCCCATGACACTCTGTCATCTGTTTCACCTGGTTTGTTTAGTTCTCAGACTACACTTTTTTAAAAACATCTTTGCAAGATCTCTACAAGGCTGTGCTTCTTCCCTAAGTAGTGGCAGTGTTGTACATATGACTGGTATTCACACAAATGAATTGCAATGATGGTCCATTTGTTTTTGGTGCATTGATATTTTGAGTTGAAAAACATGTTTTGTGAAAAAAATAGAAAGTTAAAATATTGTTTGCTGTAACCCTACTGTTTGCGATAGTGTTTGGTACATAGTAGTATACTATATATATATATATTTATTTATATATATATATATATGAAAATTTTAATTTTCACTTAAATGAAAATTAAGTACATTTTTGATGTACTTAATATATATATATATATTTAGTACATGAAAAACAATCTATGTGAGCAAAGAGGAATGTCCTATAAGGTAATAAATGATTAATATGATTAATTAATGTCTCTTTGGGACCATAAGTTAGATAAATAAAAATTACCTGTTTTTTAAAAACAGTATTATCTAGGGGCACCTGGATGGCTCAGTCCATTAAATGTCTGACTTCAGCTCAGGTTGTGATTGGTCTCAGGGTCCTGGGATTAAACCTCATGTCTGGCTCCCTGCTCACTGAGTCTGCTTGTCCCTCTCCCTCTGCCTCTCCCCACGCTGATGCTCTCTCTCCCTCTCTTTCTCTCTCTCAATCTCTCTCCCTCAAAAAATAAATAAAATCTTTTAAAAAAAAGTTTTAACTAAAACTATTTTTTAATTCAAATCTTGTATACATCAGACTAAACTTCTTCACTTTTCTCAATCTGAAATGATACCTATGTAATTTCAGAAAGCCAAAATTGTAATGAAAACAGCAAATTTACATTTGGGGCAGTAAGGCTTAAAATGTCCACTTCTGTGTCCATGCATACCATGCAATCTGGTGGGAAAGTCTGTTGGAAAACAATACAGTTGACGCTTGAACAACGTGTAAGAACTGCACAGATTCACTTATACATAGAATTTTTAAAATAAATACAGTATTATAAATGTGCTTTCTCTTCCTTGTGATTTCTTTAATAAATATTTTGTTCTAGTATCTTTATTGCAAGAATGCCATAATATAATATATAGAACATAAAAAAATGTTAACCAACTGCTTATAATTTTGATAAGGCTTTTCATCATAATAGGCTATTAGTATTTAAGTTTGGGGGGAGTCAAAAGTTATATGCAGATTTTTGACTCTGCAGGTGGGTGGTGCCCCTAATTCTCCCCTTGTTCAATGGTCCACTATAAATGATAATTAAGGGAGTGATTTTTAAAAGTCTCCTAAATCATGGAGTTTAAAAATAACCTTTTAAAACCTTTTAAAGTAAACCTTTCAAAATCAGTGGTCAGATTTTGACAGTAGGATGAGCTAAGAAGTGCTTCACATTTTTAAAACTCTTTTTTTTTTAAAGGATTTTATTTATTTTTTTGACAGAGAGAAAAATCACAAGTAGGCAGAGAGGCAGGCAGAGAGGGGGTTGGGGAAGCAGGTTCCCCACTGAGCAGAGAGCCAGATTTGGGTCTCAATTCCAGGACCCTGAGATCATGACCTTAGCCTAAGGCAGAGGCTTAACTCACTGAGCCACCCAGGCACCCTAACAAACTTGTTTTTGAGACCAATAGATTGGAGTTATTTTTCTTACTAGTAGCAAGAGAAATACACATTGTATTCTTATGTATTTTACCTAGGGCTTAATTATGATATGATTACCTGCAATGAGAGGTAAATTATACACCTACTCATTTACCTAAAATAAATTGGCTATACTAGATTAAGAAATATGTTCAAATTTGTGAACCTTAGAATAACTTCCACCAAGAAACATTCCAAAGAGCACCTGCTGGGGTTCATGTGAAAACATGGCATTACTTTTGTGTCACAAACTTTTCTTATCAAAGACTATTTAGTTTTATTGTATTCATTCTGCATTTTATAGTTTCATTTCTCACAATTTGACTTAAAAAGGAAAACAGCTTTTCTGTATTTTAATTTATTTTAAGTCAAAAAGGCCAATTTATTTTAGAGATAGAGACATTGAGGTGACAATCTATAATCAGAGTTGACTACTGACCTCACACTTACCTAATTTTTAAATACCTTTTCAGGCAATAAAATTATATTTCATTAAAACTTGTCATAATTTACAATTATTTGATAAATTTAAGCATATTGTGAATGACATTGCCTAAACCTGATTAAATTTGTAATTCTGTATCTTGATCAAATGTACCTTATAGAGGCAATGTTTATTCAGTCACATCTTTCTTTCCATGCTGAATTATTTGTTCTTTCTGGCATATATTATCTCATCAGCATTGTATGATATGTTAAGCAAATCAGTATAATTTAATTAACTACCACTTTACTATTATAATTAACCCTATTCTTTTAAAATTTAGTTTATTAAAATTATTAAAAATTATTCTACTGAAGATAGTCAATTTAATGTATCAACTTGAATAGACAATATTTCCTAGTTATTCACTCAAAAAATAATCTAATTGGGGTGCCTGGGTGGCTCAGTAGGTTAAGCAACTCCCTTTGGCTCAGGTCATAATCCTGGGATCCTAGGACTGAGCCATGAATCACTGGGCTCCCTGCTCAGTAGGGAGTCAACTTTTCCCTTTGCTCCTCCCCATGCTCATGCTTTCTCTCTCTCTCTCTCTAATAAATAAGTAAAATCTTTCAAAAAAAATAATCTAGCTGCCCCTATGGAAGTATGTTTAGCAGTGATTAAATATGCATTCAGATGACTAAATAAGGGAGATTTTGCTAGATCATCTGGGTGGGCCCAGTGACATCACAAGATTCCTTATTTAAAAAAAGGGGGGGGCACCTGGGTGGCTCAGTGGGTTAAGCCTCTGCCTTTGGCTGGGGTCATGATCTCAGGGTCCTGGGATCGAGCCACGCATAGGGCTCTCTGCTTAGTGGGGAGCCTGCTCCCCTCCCTCTCTCTGCCTGCCTCTCTGCCTATTTGTGATCTCTCTCTCTGTGTCAAATAAATAAATAAAATCTTTAAAAAAAAAAAAAGACAGGAAATTCAGCAGGTAGAGAGAGAAGGTAATGTGGTAATAGAAACAGAGATTCAATCAATGTGGCCCCAAGCCTCGGAGTGCCATCTGTCTTGAGAAGCTGGAAGATAACAAAGAGCAGATTATCCTGTATGGCCTCTAGAAGTTACCAGCTCTGCCCACACCTTGACCATAAGACTGATTTTGGACTTCTGACCTACAGAATTGTGAAATGATAAATTTGTATTGTTTAAAACCACTACATTTGTGGTGATTTATTACAGCAACAAGGAAACAAATACAAAAAAAAAAAAATTTTTTTTTTTTTTGCCTGAAAGTATGATCTTGCTATAAAAAATACAAACAAATATGGAATTGGCTTTGTAGTTGAGTAATGGGTAGAAGCTGGAAGAATTTTGAGGACAATAATAAAAAAGCCTACATTGTCTTGAATAGACTGCTATTAGGTATATGGATGTTAAGGACTCTGCTAATGAGTAAGTATGTAGAGAAAGTGAGGAGTATGGTCAAAACAAAACAAAACTATATTGTCTTAGAGAATACTTAAATCATCATATCCAAACTTCTAGAAATAGGGACATTAAGAGTGCTATTAGTGAGGGCTCAGAAGGAAATGAAGAACATGTTATTAGGAAAAGTTATATAGAAAATAGAAAACAGTTATATAGAAAACATTGTAAGCAATGAACTTGGATATTTATCTGAAAATGTTTCTAACCAAAATGTTCAAGGTGTGCCTGGCTTCTTCTTTTTGCTTATATAGTAAAATACAAAGGGAGAGGAATTAAGGGAAGAGTTATAAAGCAAAAAGCAAAATAGAAATAGGACTTGATGATTTGGAAAGTTTCTAGTCTATCCAGATTGTAAGTGACACGAAAATTCACTATCAGGGAAGTGTATTCTGGAGGCAAGGGGTATACCTGGACAGTCCCTTGTTGGTGTCTAAGAAGGAACAAAAGGTAATTATATTTTGTCACGTGGAGGGCTCCCTGAAGAGACTGGTCATGTGCCTCTTGGATCCCTTTTGCCATTTCAGTAGGAACCAAAAATGTGATAGAATTATTTTAGAAATAACTGTTGAGGAACATCTTACCTAATGGGGCAAATTTCATGACATACATAGAACTACAGGAATTTGAGAGTATTAGCAGAAACATGACTAGCTTATATTGAAAGAGACATAGGTAGGAGAAAATAAAATAAAACTTTGAGACTCACAAAATTCTATAGACAAGAAACAGATTGATAATTCTATTCATTTACAAATACACGAAAAAGGAGGGAGATTCAGAGGGCAGAGTTGAAGTCATGGAGCACAGTACCTTAGGCCACAGAGGATTTTTCCCAAGCTTTGAAAACTAATGGAGCTTACTTTGCTAGATTTCAGAGTTGCTTGGGACTTGTGACTCATTTTACCCTTCCATTTTCTTCCTTTTTGAGTGAGAATATCTAGAACTAGAATCCCATGCTTGTTCTAACATTGTATTTTGGGAACAGGTAATTTATTTTCTAGGTTCACAGGTCTACAGGTGGAAAGGAATTTTTTACCAAGATGGTTAATACCCATATTTTCAAACATACCTGATGTAGATGACTAAATTTCAGATTTTCGAATGGATGAGACTTCAATAAGATTTTAGACTTCAGTTGGTTCTGTCAGCTTGTTGAGACATTTCATGACCTTGGGGTGGGATTAAATCATTTTGCATATGGTGTGGATGTGAATCTTTGAGAGCCAGGGACAACTGTGTTAAGATGAATAATGGCCTCCAAAGGTGCCCATGTTTTAAACCCTGAAACCTGTGTATTTCTTATTTCATATTGTGTATTTCATATGTTACCATTTCACATGGCAAAAGGGACTTTGAAGGTGTAATTTGGTTAAAGGTTTTGAGATAGATAATCCAGTGGGTGTAATGTAATCAGGAGGGTACTTATCAGACAGAGACAGAAAGGATTGAAATTAGAGGGGATACAGGGATGGAAGTGGAGATTGTAGTGATTCACCTGGAAGATGGAAGAAGAGACCATGGAATGTAGGTGGTCCCTAGAAGCTAGAAAAGATAAGGAAAACAGACTCTTGTTAGAGAGATTTTCTCCCAAAGAAATTCAGGACTGTTTATGCTTTAATTTTAGTCCAGTAATAAAGATTTTGGACTTCTGACCCCTAGAGATGTTAAGATGAAAAATCTGTATTGTTTTAAGCCACAAAATGTGTGATAATTTGCCACCACCTCAATAGGAAACTAATTACCAATTTATGCAATTTTTAAAGAGTCATATAATTTTAGAAGACTCACTATAAAAGACAGCAGATCTGCTCTATACCCCTTTACCATAGGCAGCTACTTTAAGCTATTTTATTGAATTCTTTATTTGCTTTCATATCTAAATAATATAATAACACAACTAAATTTTTAGTTCCTAAATCTGTAGCTTTAAGCATTATGCGTTGGCTTGAGGCAGTATCTATTGGCTTCCTATTCCCATTTCCAATCCCCTTATCATCCTAATGTATTATGTCCTAACTTTGGCTAGACACATTCTACATAAAGGTAATTTAGTGATAAATCTTTACCATAATTTTAGGGATTATCTTTGTCTTGCTTTTTATTGTACCTCTCTTACAATTCTTTTATCTCGTATTTTGTTTTCTCGCGTATTACTCCATAGTTTTATCAAAGCACCCTAGGAAAGGATGCATGGTAGATAAAATTTTTGAAATCTTACACACAAGTGTACTTTGGAGATATTGTGGCTTCAGTTCCCGACCACTGCAATAAAGAAAATATTGCAATAAAGTGAGTTAAATGATTTTTTTTTGTTTCCCAGTGTGTATAAGTTATGTTTGCAATATACTATTAATACTATTAAGTGTACAGTAGCATTGTGCCTAAGAAAACAATGTACATACTGTAATTTAACAATACTTCATTGCCAAAAAAATGACTAACCATCATCTGAACTTTAAGAGAGTTGTAATCTTTTTGCTGGTAGAAGTTCTTGCCTTGATGTCTATGGCTGCTCAGTGATCAGGGTGGTTGCTGAAGCTTGGGGTGTCTGGAAGTTTCTTAAATAAGACAGTAATGAAGTTTACCGTGTTGAATGTCTTTTTTTTTTCCCCCACACAAATGATTTCTTTGTACTGTGTGATGCTATTTGATAGGTCTTTACCTATAATAGAACAGAACTTCTTTCACATTCCTTGTCAGTCCTCTCAAGTTTTGCCGGTGCTTTATCAACGAAGTTTGTATTATACTCTAAACCCCTTGTTGCTGGGGCACCTGGGTGGCTCAGTCAGTTAAACTGCTTTTGGTGCAGGTCATGATCTCAGAGTCCTGGGATTGAGCCCCAGGTCAGGCTCCCTGCTCACCGGGGGGTCTGTTTCTCTGTCTCTCAAGCCTGCTCATGCTCTCTGTCTCTGTCTGTCTCCCTTTCTAAAATAAATAAAAGCTTTTAAAATAAATAAATAAATACCTTGTTGTCTTTCCAACAGTCTTCACAGCATCTTCACCAGGAGTGGATTCCATCTGAGAAAGCCACTTGCTTTGCTCATCCATAAGAAGTACCTCCTTGTCCATTAGTTTTATTTTGAAATGGCAGCAGTTCATCACCTCTTCAGGCTTCACTTCTACTTCTAGTTCTCTTGCTGTTTCCACCACATGTGCAGTCACGTCCTCCACTTCAGAAATGTATTTCTTAAATACTCCGACTTGAAAGTCAGACTTATTCCTTGATCTGTGGGCTGCAGGATGGATGTTACGTTAGTAGGTGTGAGAACATTAAACTCACCGTACATCATCAGAGCTTTTGGATGATGAGACACATTGTGAATGAGAAGTAATATTTTGAGAGGAGTCTTTTTCTGAGGGGGAGATCTCAACAGCAGGCTTAAAATATGGAGTAAACCATGTTGGAAACAGATGTGCTGTCATCCAGGCTTTGTTGTTCCATTTATAGAGCACAGCCCAAGTGGATTTAACATAATTCTTAAGGGCCTTAGGATTCTTAGAATGCTAAATGGACATTGGCTTCCAACTAAAGTCAACACCTGTATTTGCTCCGAATAAGAGAGTTAGCCTGTCCTTCGATGCTTTGAAGCCAGAAACTGATTTTTCCTCTCTAGTTATTAAAGTCCTAGGCAGCATTTTCTACTACATGGTTCTTTAGTTTACTTTGAAAATCTGTTTGTAGTGTATCTACCTTCATTAATGATCTTAGCTAGATCTTCTGGAACTTGCTGCTGTAGCTTCTACATCACCACTTGCTTCACCTTGTCCTTTGTGTTATGGAGGCAGCTTCCCTCAAACCTCATGAACCAATCTCTGCTAGCTTCCAACTATCGTTTTTGGCAGTTTCCTCACCTCTCTCAGCATTTACAGAATTGATGAGATTTAAGGCCTTGCCCTGATTTAGGTTTGGGCTTAAGGGAATGTTGTGGCTGTTTTGATCTATCTAGATCTGCAATGAAGCTGTTTTGCTTTCTCATCATCTGTCTGTTCACTGCAGTAGTACTTTGGTTTTTTCTGTTTGTTGTGTTTTTTTTTTTCTTTTTTTTTTCCCTTTTCTTTTCTTTCCTTTCCTTTTCTTTCTTTCTTTCCTTCTTTCCCTCCTTCCTTCCTTTCTTTCTTCTTTCTTTTTTTCTTTTTCTTAATTCACAATGTGGCTCACTGGCTCAAGAGGCCTGGCTTTCAGCCTGTGTCAGCTTTTGATGTACCTTCCTTACTAAACTTAATCATTTTAACTTCTAATGTTTTAATGTTTTAGCTGAAGGACGTGTGACTTTTCCCTTCACTTGAACACTTACAGAGGGCCACTATAGGGTTATTAATTGGCATAACTTCAATATTGTTGTATCTCAGGGGATAGTGATACCTGAGGAGAAGGAGAGAGATAGGAGAATGGCCAGTTCATAGAGTAGTCAGTCAGAATGCCACATTTAATATGTTCGCTATCTTATATGGGTGAGATTTGTAGTGCAACCGAAATAATAGCGATAGTAACATCAGAAATCATTAATTACAGGTCACAAAATGAAATAATAATAATGAAATAACTTGAAATGTTGTGAGAATTACCAAAATTGACATCTTAAGCATTATGTCACAGACACGAAGTGAGTCAATACTGTTGAGAAATTGCACCTATAGAATTGCTCGATGCAGGGTTGCCATTCAATTTGTAAAAAATGCAGTATCCTTAACAATAACCCACAACCCTCCGACCATCAAAAGAAATGAAATCTTACCATTTGCGACGACATGGATGGAACTAGAGCGTATTATGCTTAGCGAAATAAATCAATCGGAGAAAGACAACTATCACATTGATCTCCCTGATATGAGGAAATGGAGATGCAACGGGGGTGAGGGTTAAGGTGGTAGGAAAAGAAAAAATGAAACAAGATGGGATCGGGAGGGAGACAAACCAAAAGAGACCCTTAATGTCATAAAACAAAGTGAGGGGGTGGGGGGAGGGGGGTTGGGAGAGGGTGGGGGGGTTACATTATATGTTTAAATAAAAAAGCTTAAAGAAAAAAAAATGCAGTATCCACGAAGCACAGTAAAGCTAAGTGCAATGCAATGAAGTATGCCTCTATAAAAAATGCTTTTAATCTATACTCATACCTGATAGTTTGGCTTATATAATTTTAATTTATGAACCATTTTCTCTTACTATTCCAGTTTTATTTATTATTATTTTCTATCTTTTGGTGAAAGATTTTGTTTGTTTCTTTCTTTCTTTTTTACTGTGTTATGTTAGTCACCATACAGTACATTGTTAGTTTTTGATATAATGTTCCATGATTCATTCTGTAATGTTCCAAATTCCCATGGGGAATTTGCATATAACACACAGTGCTCCACGCAATCTGTGCCTTCCTTAATACCCATCACCAGGGTCACCCATCCCTTTTCTCCTCTCCCTCTAAAACCCTCCATTTTTTTCCCGGAATTCATAGTCTCTCATGGTTCACCTCCCACTCCAATTTCTCCCCCTTCATTTTCCCCTTCCCCTGATGTCCTCCATGCTATTCCTTATGTTCCACAAATAAGTGAAACAATATGATAATTGACTTTCTCTCTTTGACTTATTTCACTCAGCATAATCTCCTCCAGTCCCATCTATGTTGATACAAAAGTTGGGTATTCATCCTTTCTGATGTCTGAGTATTATTCCATTGTGTATATGGACCACATCTTCTTTATCCATTCGTCTGTGTTTTGCTGCTTAGAAGACTCTAGAAACTTTTATGAAACCTCCTACCCTCCTCCCACCAGAATTGTAATGAATCTTTATTAACATGTTCTAGAATTTCCATGATGATAAGTCCTAGTGTGAGTTTATTCCTATCTGTGGTTTGAGACACTTAGTTGTTTTTTCATTTCTTTAGTATTGAATATTATTTTTTGAGCTTGATTTTCCAGCTCTTTCCTTGAGTTTTTTCATTTCTGATGTGATTTTGATCTAATTACATAAGTTCATTTTCGTTTTCTGAGTGTTCATATATATATATATATATATATATGTGTGTGTGTGTGTATATACATATATATGTATATATATATATAGCTTTATTCTTTTTTCATGGATGCAGTAGCTCTCTTTTCTCTCTGGGAATACAAAAAACAATTCCTCTGAAATTATTGTCTTTATGTATAGGTTCTGTTTATCCCAAGTTTTTTTTTTTTTTTTTTTTTTTTTTTATCTTTCCTATTTGAATTAGTCTCTTTATTTTCTGTTAAAAGTTTTCTTCACATACCTCAGTACTTCCACTCCTGTTTAAGGATGGAACAGTCAGCAGCTGATTAGAAATTCTGTAGGTGTCTCAGGCAGGCAGGCAGGGCGCTTCTCAGATAAGTTTCCCTCCATTTTTACAAATATCTGCTACTATTAATTTATTAGGTTTGGAGACCAGTTTCCTCTCTCTTACCATTTAAAGATATGGGGCCTACTATTTGAACACTTCTCTATCTGCTTTCTCTTATTCATATCTTCTCCATTTTTTTTTTTACTTAATACTTTAAAAAATTCCTCTTATGACGTCTTACTCTTGTTTTAGTGAAGCTTCAGGAGGGAATGGATATAAATACACATGATCTATTCTACTTTTAATTTGAAGTCCTTTTGGATATTTTCAGTATAAACTTGATCCTTCTTAGTTTCCTGATTCTGTTTTGTTTTATTCCATTTTATTTTATCCCATCCTCTAAACATATACCATTTAGAGATGGTATTATTAATTCCCACGAGGAAACAGGCAAGTCAACAAAAATCTGTATGACATGTCAGTTTTGAGCCTAGGATCAAATCCAAAGCCAATCTTTTAACATTAAAGAAACTTTTTCTTTTTAGATTTCTAAAATAAACTTATGGTGATTCACAGTACTCAAAAAGATTCAATATAGGAAAATATTTTAATTTTACGGTGGTTAATTATTGTCCAATGTGCAAAAACTAACAATGATACAAATTAATATATATGTAACTATTACTGTGTCTATGAGTGATATATTTTAAGGCAATTTGAAAGCATCTGAATAGGTGTGAGGTCAAAGAAATCCCTAATTTTTAGACCAGTTTTCCACAACTTGAATTCAACAATATTACAACTAATGATAATTAAAAGGGATTCCATGCTACATTGATCAAAAACCAAAACAGAAATGGCTTATTATTTATGAATAAATGTGTCAGTAAAATAAACAATTGTATGTTACTTTATTTTTAGCATACCAAGTACTTAGTAGGTGCTTGATGATTATTTGTTGAATGTTAGGTGAAAATGAAAGTGAAGTCCTGCCAAATAATTAGTTTCTTTCCAACCTCTAATTAATTTTATATTCTATCTCTATTTTCTTCCTTTCTGTAAACTCTTCTAGTTTCTCATTACTTATTTCCAGAACTATTACAAATCTCCCTAAGTGGTCTTCCTTCCACTTGCCATCAGTCCACCCTGACATAACTGTATGTTTTATAGAGCTATAAACCTAATAAAATTGTTTGATTATTAACATATTACCTTGTATAAAAATAACATTTTGTGGTTTATAAAAATTATTGCCTTTATTGTATAATTTAAAATTTCTTAGATCTCTGTAAGAAACAAAGGAAGTATTAGTATTTCCTAATAAAAAAGAAAAAAAAGCAAATTCTGGGACATTAACTCACCACAGTCGTATCCCTGGCCGTGAATGACAGAGCAAACACTTGGATGCGGATATTCATTACCCAATTCTGTTCTGCATGTGAAACTCTCAAGCAAAGAAAACTCCTCAACTGGCATTCAAATCTCTTAACAGCAATCTACCATTTTATTCCCATTTCTCATTTCTTCCATCATTCCGTTGGTTTTACAGCAATATGTGTAAGGTTTTCAGTTCTGGATTTTACTTTTCTCTTTTGAGAGAACATATCTGGCAAATTCATTGTTATAGGCTTTCATTGTGTAAGTGTTGATCAGTTTCACAGGCCCCTTGCAACATTCTCCATTTCCCCTCTCCTTAGAAACCACATTAGCTTTGTTTCTAAAACATGCAGTGGCCAGATAAATACTTTATATCAAAGACAGGGATATATTAAACTCTCTGAGACAGGTTTACAAGCACCTTGGATAAATATATAATGTTTAGTTTAATTTGTAGAATGTGCTTTGAACCATGTTGTTTATGTAAACAATAGTGGTTTGAGAATATCAAATGCTTCACAGTTATAAAATTTTTATAATTTTAGAATGGATTGTGACTTCTAAGGATCATAATATCATTGAAATGTAGTTAGTGTGAATCATGTTACTAAAAATAGCCTGAAATTAGTCTCCATTATTAAATTTATTCTGATTTTGCTACCTTAAAATTCAGGTACAATTTCAAAAATATGATTCCAAGTAAGAAAAATAATGTGTTATATGTATATATATATATATATATATATATATATATATATATATATATATATTTGAGCTCACATATTTTAATCTTCTAGGTGGTAAAAAGTTTGGAGCAGTCTTCAGTTTTCATGTGTATTGTTTAAGTCATTAAAATCCTGGGGCGCCTGGGTGACCCAGTGGGTTAAAGCCTCTGTCTTCAGCTCAGGTCATGATCCCAGGGTCCTGGGATCAAGCCCCACATCAGGCTCTCTGCTCAGCAGGGAGCCTGCTTCCTCTTCTCTCTCTCTGCCTGCTTCTCTGCCTACTTGTGATCTCTATCTGTCAAATGAATAAATAAAATCTTTAAAAAAAAATAAAATCTTGTAAGTTCCTACTGTTTATGAAGCACTTTACTTCTTAATAAAGGAGACAGAGGAATGAACACAATAGTTTTTACCTTCAAGAACTTTTGTTTTCTATAGTAGAAGAGAAGAAGACAGACCCATAAATAACTACAAAATAAGGAAGAATATAATTAATGTCCCAAGGGGGCTATAAAGCATGTGCTCTGAGAGAATAGAGAAATCACTTACAGTTCGGAGAGTCAACCAAAGACATAAAGTTAGAGCTGAATTGTATGTGCTAAAGAGAGAGAAAAGTTCTGTACTACTGAAAAGATTTATGTGCTAGAGGGAAAAGGGAATCGCATGGATTGTGAAAAGTATTAAAACATAGGTCATGGAGTTTTCAAATGTTTCCAGTACACCAAACAGAGATACCATAGTCCACAGAGCAGAGAAATTACATGAAGAAGCAACTCAATTTTAAAATAAGTCTAACAATACTATGCAAGGTATATGAGAGGAGAATAAACATCATTAGCAGTCGTTTTAGTTTGAAGTCTTAGAAAACCAAGGCTTGTACTGATGTATCCATTGTTCTTTATGTAAACATTTCTACAGGGTAGAGGAAGCCTAAATTTGTCCAATACCATTACCTATTGTCTTGGGATACATGATGTCTGAAGCGTGGATGTGAAGGATGATATTAAGGCCATGGCAATCATAGCCATAAACCTAGAACTGTATTTTTTTCCAACTAAATGGATTCCATGCACTGCATTTTTTTCCGTGCATTTATTCAATTAATATTTATTGCTTGCCTGCTTTGTTCCAGGTATGGTGATAACAGCAAACAAAATAAGCATTGTTCTTTCCTTCATTAATTGGGAAGCAGATGTGATGTAGGATCCCAGCTTGCCAAGACACCTATTTTTGGGAAACTTGTCCCTGTCAAATTTCTCATTTTAACACACTGGCAGCCTTAGAATCCGTTTTTTTTTTTTTTTTCCTGAAAAAATATAGTAATAAACATGTTCTGTCTTGTACACGTGAACAAGGCAGTTTTAAGAAATGCTTTACCTTAATGAAAGGGAAAAAGAGTTGGATGGAGGTCTGGTATATTAGGGAGAACATGTTTTGAGCTTTATTTGAGACTGTTACTGGCACAGGGTAATTCTCTGATGGGAAAACATTTTTCTTTGTGTGTGTTTTTTTCTTCTTCTTTTTTCATTTTTGCATCTCAAAACCATCTTCCTTGTTAGGAATACTCATAAGATACTTTGTAGACTAACAAAAATACAGCTCTTTTTTAGGAAACCGTCTTTAAGTAGTCCTAGTTCTTAAGCCAAGATTTTGAAATAAAGTGTATTCTGAGTTTTCTGAAAGCAATCCTTGGAAATGGTTTATTGTTGACATCAGGATGCTTTACTAAATTTTATGATTTCTGAGCATGGGATTATTATATAAATAGCTTCTTTGTCATCCTTTTTACTCAAGCAATTAAGAAAATCATAATGAACTGTTAGTCTTATTCCAAGTGATATTTTTAAGCCTTGGGATGTTTGTATGCGTCTCTTACATTTTGGTTTATAACTGAACTTGATAAGATAAAGGACTTTCAATATTGGTCAAAAATGAATACATTAAGATTTTCTTCATAGATATCTCATCAAAAGCTGAGATACCCCCCTCCCAACACCTCTTGCCCCAATATTCTAGGACGCAGTTATTTATTTGGGTGTGTGTGCAATAAACAGATGTTGCTACAAGGTTTGTACTCCACTAAATGGTTCCTTTGGAAAGAATGAAGTTGACAACTAGAATTTAAAGTGGGATTCTCTAAGCCTTGAAAAATCTGCCTTTTACAGGATAAACAGATTACCAGCAGGTAAGACTGTGGAATATCCATGTGCTCTGGTAGATTATCTAGATTTATTATTATTATTATTATTATATTATTACTCTTAGAGAACTCCTCCAGTAATTTCTTATGAGTCTCTGGTTAATTTTAGCCTTCTATTATCTGCATGGCATAGAGTTTACTTGCTTAGTGGGGAAATTTGCCATTATGTATAAACAACCGATGTGTAAGGTTGTTTTTTCAGGGAGGTCTATATGTGGCCTTGAAATGGAAATATATTTTTGTACTCAAGAGACCCTGCAATAGAGGACATATTTCACATATGCCAATTAAAGAAAATGGGCACAAGTGGCTACTGAAGTAGGCCACAGGAAAAGGGGGAAATAATTAAGGCTTACATTTATGAAAGCATTTATTTATCAGAAGTTTGACTTGGTGGAATAGGAATGTTGTTGCAGTTATAAATATTATGGTTGCCTGCTTATTTCTTTAGCATCTAGGTTGGAGAGAAATGCTGGAGCAGGTATACATTTGAATCCATTTTGCAATGTGAATCCTAAAACTATTTTTCTTTGAAATAGAGCTCCTTCTGAAATGATTAAATATGAATGAATCTTCAGTTACCACACTTCCATGCTATTTTAGGTGTCAAGGGAGAAGGAAATATTTGACAATTTAGTTCAACTTTTTATGAATAAAAATAATGTCCCAATGAAGCATTTGCATTTCAACATTGTCAGATTATGTCATAGCATGACCTTCTCTTAGGATAATATATGTAAACAAACTTCCCTGCCTTTTTCGCATAGTACAATAGTAGTTGAAATGATTAATCAGGTCCTGATTCGAAAGCTCTTTAATCTCAGACAAAGAAGCGAAGTATTGATTGTTATCCAACAGTCGGCCTTGATTTGGTTGTTTAAATCTAAATGTGATTATTTTTGAAGTTTGCATTTGCTGTATGGAAATTATCATGAAATGAAACAACACATTGTTTCATTTTACTGTATTGGGCAGATTAATCTTTTTAAAGAAAGAGCCTTCCAGATATCAGAATTTGAATTATTTTCTAATGTTTTTCTATTTGTTTAAAGCCACTACACAGTTATATTACATTGACTTATTGGGGAAATATATCACAAAGCATTTAACAATTTTGAATGTAAGGGTTTTGTAATGTATTTCCAGTTTAAACATAGAGATAGGCAGCAATACTATGTTACTAGACAAACTAAGGATCCACTTGTCTATTTCTCAGTAGTGCCTGCTTATGTTATGATGGAATCAGTTTTTCATTAAATAATGTTCTAAAATGAGAGGAATAGTTTTAGCATTTTGCATTATTATCAGGATGATGCTGGGGAAATATGCAAACAATGTCTTTCTATCTTCTCAAAAAAAAGCATTCTTTTCATTCCCGTTTGTTATTTGTAGTTTTCTTCCTTCCTTCATTTTGTTTTTTTCTTCTTTAAATTTGGAAAGAATATTTGAAACAGAAAGCCACTGCATGACTATTTTTAAGGTATGACTATTGTCTTCTCCTAGATAGTATTCAGTCTTGAGAAATTTGGGGATATCTTAATTTTCTTAAATGGTATATTTGCAAACACACAAATCATACTTGCCATACAGTAAAAATTATTCAGTGTCTTTCAGACATTAAAAATATTTTTACTTCAGGCGCCTGGGTGGCTTAGTGGGTTAAGCCTCTGCCTTTGGCTCAGATCATGATCTCAGGGTCCTGGGATTGAGCCCTGCATCGGGCTCTCTGCTCAGCAGGGAACCTGCTTCCTCCTCTCTCTCTGCCTGCCTCTCTGCCTACTTGTGATCTCACTCTCTGTCAAAAAAATAAATAAAATCTTAAAAAAAATTTTACTTCAAGAAAAAGTATCATGTAATCTTAGCCCTCTTATTAACTGGTATATGTGTGGCACGTCTGGTTATACGGTGGGGAAGTCTGAACCTTGGCATGAGTCACCAGGTAGAAGAGTTTTTCTGAATGCCATTGTAGTGAATACTTCGTGATCATGATTACCAGCACATTTCCAACACAGTCTCTGTACAGTTGTCTGTAACTTTCCCTAAAGTTTTGTTTTTTATTGCTTAGTAGGAGCTTTTGTTGAGTTTTAACTTATTTCTCAAAGTCCAACACAAAAACTTTGACTCTTGGCTGATAACTTATGTTCTTGTATAAAGTATGTCATCATTGAGTTAAAATTGTTACATAGTCTCCTCTCATGTTCTGAAGGCTACATGGTGTTTTGTTTAAAATTACTTTCATAAAGTTAATACATGTTCTTCACTACTGCTCTTTATATGTTTATAAATCATAAATATTTAAACCAACAGGTTATTATTAAAAGTTACTACTTCTAACTTTTCCTTTTTAAATAGTTTTGCAATCTAAAGCATTTGCAGATGCCTCACTGACATGATTAGCATCTGGCTATTTTCCCACTCTGTGTGCAAAAATTTCTAAATTTCTCTTGCCAGGAAAGGAGTTACCTATGAGAATTGATATTTTAAACCTGAGGCTCTTTTTCAGAAATTGTACATTAAGAACAAATCCTCACTGCAGAGATAAAAATAGTTTGCTGCAGAAACCATTGTGAAATTTTCAGAATCTTTCTAGTTCAATTCTATTTGTAAAAAAAAAAAAATCCATTCCAATGAAAATGGCACTATTTCACAGCTGAAATTTTATTTTTATTAATATCAACAAGGGATTAGTTAAATTCTAGGAGTTTTGCTAATACCTCAAATTAACTCTCTTTGTTCTCTATCATTTATAAAAATTATCTTCATCTTATTCTATCTAGACTTGGAGTCTTTTGATTGCTTGCTTACTTTTTTCTTCATTTTTAATTCCCTTGTATTATTACTCACTTCCATCCCAAGGGTGTTCATGTTACTACCAGATATATGTTCTTACATAATTTCTTTACCTTATACAATAACTTATGTTATATATACACCTACACTTATGTGCTTATATAAATAAAAACTGTGTATTACTGTTCTTTCTCTATTTTATAATCTTTAATTTTCTCTATCCAGAAATATTCATATAAATATAATCAAATGAACTGATATATATTCCTTTTAATAGCCAAGTAATATTACAAATTGTGAATGCACTATATTTTACTAACTCTCTTATTAATTGTGAATGATCTTTTAGTTTTTTCTGTTATAAATTATATAAAAATAAACATTTTCATAGTATTTCTTTATTCTTGTCAGTGAGAGTGCCATCCAAGTTTTTAATATAACATTCAAAAATAAGTGATAAAGGAGAGAATTGAGATAATTACTTATGTAGGCTATTTAAATAGGTATGTATTCTATAATGTATTTCTTACATATTTTAATGTTATGAAACCTAGGATATTAATTAATTAATTAATTTTTATGTTTATCACTTAAGACAGGTTTTTTTGAAGAATTACTTATTTATTTTGGAGAGATCAAGAGAGTGGGGTGTAGGGGCAGAAGGAGAGGGAGAGAGAAACTCAAGCAGACTTCTTACTGAGTGTGGAGCCTGACAGAGGGCTTGAACTCATGACCCTGAGATCACAATGTGAACCAAATCCAAGAGTCAGATGCTCTACTGACTATACCACCTAGGCACCTCAGGACAGTTTAAATTTAAAAAATACTTCTGGAGTATATTATAAAAAATACAATGTATGTGAAATATATATGATTTAAGATGATATGCTGAAACTTTTTTCCAACATAAAACTTAAATAAATAATGGGCCATTATCAGAGAGGAATTATCAGAACTATCTGGATTGCTCATTTATTGAATTTAATCCAGTGGATAATTTTTAAACTAATGTTATCTCTGTATACCCACAGTCTTAAAACCCTGGTAGTGTAATTCCATTCTTAATAGAGCCTCCAGTACTAGAGATGCAGTTTCTCCAGAACAAAAGTGGAAGAATCTATTCTTCTATTTCTCATTTCATATTTTCTAGCAACTTTGTTACACCATTCTGTACCTAGTGATTGTTTGATTAAATTGCTAAAGTGAGAAACATTCGGATAGAAACTTGTAAAAGTAACTAAATTAATATTTATTCACCATTTTAAATTTCTTAATAACGATTGCTACATGACTTCAATATTTTCTGTACAAGACTATGTGTATGAGTTGAATGAATTAACTTAGACTTCTGATAATGGGAAGGGACAAAAAACAATGGGTTCCATAACAAGAAAATTAGGAGAGGAAAAAAAAAGATGATGCAAAAACATGAAGAGTGACATTATTAAAAGAATTAACAACAGCAGATGTTATCTACTCATTCCTTCTAAATGCAATTGAAATGAGAATAAAAAATAATGGGTAAAGCAAAAACACACGGAAACAAAAAGATAAGGAGAAGCAGTGATTAAAAATATCAACATATTTGAAACATAGCAGGGGAAAGTTTAGGAAAAGCCCTAACAAAAAAGAGAAAATTGCACTTAAAACTGACTAGAGGGAGGAAGAGGAATGTAGAATAAGATCGTTTGTGCTGAAGAACCTGTAGGAATCACTGGGTGTGAGGACCTGATACTGCAGAAGTAAGGTGATGGCCAAAACAAAACATTTGAATTTTCCAAATCTATTCTGTCATATTTCTCTCTGCCTGATGCTGACTGTAGGTTCAGGCAAAACACAGGAGACTTTTTCTCCAAAGAAACTGATGGGTTTCAATCCTTAGATCTCAAGATAGTACTGTTTGAGATTTCCTATGGAAAAAGCCTAAGCACCTTGTACAAAACACATACGTGACACAGAGTTTGTAATCACTTTTTAAAATAATTTACACTTAAATGTGAATAGACAAAGATCACTAAATATTTGAGAAATTCCTCAAATAAGAAAGATAGAAAACAAAACCAACCAGCCGATAAGTTAGCTATAGAAAATGTTTAAGCAGGGAATAGTAAAACTTTTAAAAATATGGATAAGACATTCTAAGAAGCTATGCATCAATAAAATCAATAGCCAAAAAACAAGAATAATTGCTGAAAGGGAAGAACTTTTGGAAATCAAATATATGATAGCTAGCAATTTAAGGTAATATATTTTGAACTAACGATTTGAAAAATAAAGTTGTAAAAATGCTTATAAAATGGAAGGAAAGGGGCACCTGGGTGGCTCAGTGGGTTAAAGCCTCTGCCTTTGGCTCAGGTCATGATCCCAGGGTCCTGGGATCGAGCCCCGCATAGGGCTCTTTGCTCAGGGGGGAGACTGCTTCCCACTCTCACTCTGCCTGCCTCTCTGCCTACTTGTGATCTGTCAAATAAATAAATAAAATCTTTTAAAAAAATGGAAAGAAAGACAAATCAGGAGAAAAATATAATAGGCTTAGAAACTTGAATGCATGAAATCCAATACATGTCAGAGAAGTGATAAAACATAAGAAAAGTTTTTAAGGTCTGAGGGACACAGTTCTTCATATTATAAAATCTCAAAGTGTTCAGCACAAGGAACAAAAGAAAACAATAAATCCTGCATATGAAGGAAAAGCTCAAGATCTTCTTATAAAGAGAAAAAAACATATATATTAAGGGACAAGAATCAGAATGGAACTTAACTTGTTAATATCATCTTTGGAGTACTGCTTTCAAAATTTGGAGAAAAAATAAATTTCACTTGGAATTCTATTCTTGGCTAAATTAAAAGTCAATGCAAAGACACTTGAAGATGTGTATGATCATCAAATATTTAATTCTGGTGTACTTTTTCTTAGAAATCTCTAAAAGAATGTGCATCTAGTAAAGGAAGGGAATAAGACAAAGAGAGAAAGACTTGGTCTTCAAGATATAAGGGAATATAATACAAACAACAAAAAGTTTGTCCCACCATGAAAATTGTCAGGCATATAAAGCTCATGCTCCAGATTGAAGCAAGAGTGCAAGGACTGTGGATGGGAGCATTTTAGAAGAAAAATGACTTTGATAGATTGATGTGTAAGCATCACAAATTTAATATTATGTTCAACTGGTATGTTATTTATAAAGAATTAAAAAGTTAATAAAAATGAAGCAATTACAAAAAGAGAACATTTTTAACTGTAGGAAAAACAAAAATATAAGGAAAGAAATATCTTCATAGTGTATTACTTGGCTTAGAACAATATGAGTGATACATGAAATTATTGAAAGAACACAAGAAAAATATAGGTATCTACCCTAAGAGAGATTGTCCAAAATTAATTTTAAGAAGTGAGGTTTGAACCCATTATTTATAAACATGAAGTCTAATCCCAGAAGATAACTCTTTAGAAGTTGTAAGAAATTTCCCTTGCAGATCAGGAATTTGTTTGTGTTTGGACAGAGATGTAACATTAGTGAATGGTAGGTTTTAAGAGACTTTGAATAATATATTTAAAAAAAAAGACTTTTTGAGGGGTAACTGGGTGGTTCAGTCCAGCTGATTGTGAAGCCTGCTTAAAATTCTCTCTCCTCCTCTCTTTCTGCCCCTCCCCACATTTGTGTGCTTGTGCTCTCTCTCAAAAAGATTTTTTTTAAATAAAATATATTAAATAAAAAGTTAAAATAAATTTAAAAACCTGAGTATCACATTGGTACGTTAAGCATAATTTACATAATGATTGGTAAGAGAATATATATTTATTCTCCTCGATTTTTATAAAACCTGAAATAATAATTAACAACAGATATGAAATCATTGGACAACATTTACATATTTAAAAATTGAATAAGAGATTAGAAATCAGTTTTTTAGCAAAAAATCTATTTTTGTTGACTCTAATTAACTTTTATTACTTACCTGTCCCTCATTCAGTGATCATTTTTTCATTAGTTGCTTGACAGTAATGAAAATATCTCCAGACCAATTCCAGTGTGTGTGTATGTGTGTGTGTACAGGCTGCCTCATACCAACAAACAGTTCTCAGACACCAAGAACCATGGATGAAGACCAAATATATGTGAGAAATATGTTTTAGTTATCTGAAAACAAAATATATGTATTCCTTATAAATGACAATACCATACCCAATGTAAGGTTGTTTTTGTTTTGGCTTCAATCCTTTTCTTTACATTATATTTCATTGATTTATGTTTGCCTGGGTTGTCTTCCCACTGAGATTGCAAGTTTTTTCTTCTTTTTTTTTTTCCTAATCTCAGCCTATGCTTAATTTAGGCAGTATTCACTTTATATTTGCTGTGTTCAATATTCCTCATTTCTTATATGGCATTTATCTATGTTTGATTGTAAGTCCACTGAAGCTAGAACCTGTGGTTTCTGTGTTTTATAGCATTTCCTAAGTTCCAGGGGGAACTGGTAACTGTTAAAAATGAACACATCTCAATATTCTTCAAAAATTAATTTGGCTGAACATCACTGAAAACAGACCTTTCTTAGCTTTCCACTCCATTCCCCATAATCGAGTAGAACCATTAATCAGCAGAGAATAGCATGCTGAAAATACAATGAAGTAACAAAGCTTATGTAAACAGGGGAGCATCATTCCATATAACTAAATTGCTGACCATAGATCCACTACTCATAAAGAATTTATTAGGTGACATGTTACTAGTAAAGTGGGATCTTCTAGTCAAAACGAAGCCATTCTTCTAGTAATTTCATGTTCATTGAAAACAGATTTATAACACATAAAGAGTCCTTCGTTAAATAGGTTTTTAGTTCACTAAAAAACAGATTTACAATTTAGGAGCAACCCATTGCCTAACATGTTTTCAGCTACTGAAATAGATTTACTACTCAGAAATAACCCATTATCTAACATGTTTCCAGTTCACTGAAAACAGATTTACAATTCATACATAGCCCATTATCTAACATAGTTCCAGCTCACTGAATATTGATTTAGAATTCATAAACAGCCTATTATCTGACAAATTTTCAGCTCACTGAACAGATTTGCAAATCATAAACAACCTATTATCTCCCACATTTCCAGCTCACTGAAAGTAGATTTACAGTGTATAAACAATCCATTATCTCACATGTTCCAGTTCACTGAAGATTGCTACAGAACTGGCAAAGAACCCCAAGGAGTCAAGGTTCCACCTTGGACATTAAATAATAAATAAATAAATACCTATATTGAATAATAAATAATCATATTTGATCTTAATAATTATCTTGTATCAATAGATATATAGAAAGATTTAATCTGTTATTTTCAATCTTTAAATAGCATATAAAAGAAAAATAATCAGATGAATTTAAAGGTCTGATAACTGCATTTTTGTGTGTTTTTAAACATTCTTGTGTTAAGTTTTAAAATTTAGAAAATGAAAGTAACATTAAAATGATCATTTTGAGGGTAGTTTTATTTTATAATCTTAATTTATTTCTAAAGGTTGTTTAAATCTTACTCTCTTACAGTGTGCAGAAACATTAGAATGTATTTATATTTTTTGAATTATTAACATACCAAATTCCATTAGAAGTTTTTTATTTTAAAGATTTTTAATTCTTTGAGAGAGAGAATGAGTGCATGAGTGGGGGTAGGGGGTAGAGGCAGAGGAAGAGGCAGACTAGCTGGTGAGCAGGAAGCCCACTGCAGGACTCTATCCCAGGATCTATCCTGGGATCATGACCTGAGATGAAGGCAGATGCTTAACTGACTGAGTCATCCAGGCACCCCCTCCATTAGATGTTTTTAAAAACAAATAACAAATTTTAAAAATAGATAAACTTCTCATAATATGTTTACTGGGCAGTCAATTTATTTTTATCAGTGGGAAAATACTTTTTACTTCATAGTATCCAGAAGTTATACCTTTATTTTAAGCCTTATTATTACAGTTTATCATTAATATTTTATCCATTGTTAACCAACTCAAACTTGTGAAATCACAATGAAAAATGTTTCATTTAAAATATTATGAGCTGGGGCACCTGGGTGATTCAGTCGTTAAGTGGCTGCCTTCAGCTCAGGTTATGATCCCGGGGTCTTGAGAGGTCCCGAGAGGTCCTGGGATAGAGTCCTGCTTCGGGCTCTCTGCTCAGCCGGAAGCCTGATTCTTCCTCTCCCACTCCCCTTGCTTGTGTTCCCTCTCTCGCTGTGTGTATATCTCTTTCTCTTTGTCAAATAAATAAATAAAATCTTTTAAAATACTATCTGCATTTATAGGAGTTGAATAAATTTTGTGACACGTGTTCATACTCTAAAAAACATAAAATAAAAAATTAAATACTATGAGCTCAAATTTATATTTTTTTAAGATTTTATTTATTTATTTGACAGACAGAGATCACAAGTAGGCAGAGAGGCAGGCAGAGAGAGAGGAGGAAGCAGGCCCCATGCAGAGCAAAGAGCCCTATGCAGGGCTCAATCACAGGACCCTGGATCATGACCTGAGCCGAAGGCAGAGGCTTTAACCCACTGAGCCACCCAGGCACCCCTATGAGCTCAAATTTAAAATACTAAATGTCACATGATTTTAAATACAAATTAACTTATGAATATACTATGTTGCTTTTTAAACTTTTTATTATGGGAACTTCCAAATATACACAAAAGTGATAAACTAATTAATTCAGTGGGCCCATTGAGCCATTTCAGCTAGCAACAACATGTGGACAATTTTGCTTCATCTATTCAAAGTCCTCTTCCCCCAACACGCACACACACACACACACACACTACCATTGTATTACTTTAAAACAAAATCCGGATAACATATTATCTTATAATTAAATACTTCAACACATATCAATAAGAGATACTTTTGTTTTTAACATAATACATAATTAAAATTAAATATTCCTTTAATATCTTTCATTTCATATCAAGCTTACTACTTACATCATATATGTATTTTTATAATTTTATACCATGAACCAGGTTTTATGTATATTTATATCTATTACATATTAAATATATAACTATATATTTAACTATAATTATGTAAAATTAATTTTATATGCAGAATTTATTAATTTATATGCAGAGCAGGGAGCCCAATGTGGGGCTCGATCCCAGGACCCTGAGATCATGACCTGAGCCGAAGGCAGAGGCTTTAACCCACTGAGCCACCCAGGCATCCCTACTCATACTTTTTGTATAGAAGAATGATTCAATGTATTACCTAAAATAGTATATGAAATAATAATGCATTTGTAATATTTTTAAGACAGGTACGATCACTTTCTTTTCCTTCTCCTCATAGATTAATGCCCTTTTCTTATGACTATCATTTCCATTGAACAAAGAAACCAAGATTATGATATGTCCTTCATGAAAAACAGCATTCAGCATGGAGCAGTCCTCAGTAAATATTTGTTGAGTGAATTAACGGACAGATTTAGAGAAGTAGCAGGAAATTTTCTAAGATTTAGTCTGTCCTTCTGATGTATAATAATGAGGAAATCAGTGAGTTCCTGGGCCTCTCTTACTGTGTTTTCATCAGTAGGGCAATTATAAGGGTTTTCTATCTTTGGAAAATCATGTTTTCCAATGTCAGGGTGGAAAAAACTTTCCTTCCACCCTTTTAGTTTCTGTGGCTGGCATAACAATAAAAATTACATAAAGCAAATAAACCGGAGAAAAAATAATTTAATTTTGTATGCAGGAGAACCCTACAAAGGCATTGATATGCAAAGGCAATCATGTGTTATCCTGTGTTAAAAAATGGGATAGGGGCCTGGGTCTTCAAAGATGAGTCGGGTAATTTACAGGACAGGAAAAAAAAAAAAAAAAAGAGCAAGTGTTTGGTAAATAGATGTTTGCCCAGCTATTTGGATAGGTCTGTCAGTAAAAGTTATTTCTAGCAGTAGCTCTCCTTCTGAACCTTCATATCTAAATTCTTCTAAATAGTTAAAAGAGGGGTGCATTTTTTTTCTTGAGTTTGCTGGGTCTTGTTTACCTTCAGCTCAAAATAATCCACATTATTATTTTTTTTTTTAGATTTTATTTATTTATTTGTCAGAGAGAGAGAGCACAGGCAGACAGAGAGGCAGGCAGAGGCAAAGGGAGAAGCAGGCTCCCTGCCGAGCAAGGAGCCCGATGTGGGACTCCATCCCAGGACGCTGGGATCATGACCTGAGCCGAAGGCAGCTGCTTAACCAACTGAGCCACCCAGGTGTCCCAAAATAATCCACATTATTAAAGTGAAATATCTTGAGGAAGCCTATTCTAAGCCTTTCACTACCAAGCTGTCCACACCTCTATATTATGGAATATTGTATATCAATATATGTAGAATAATTTATTTTTGTGAAGTTAAAATAAAAATTAAGCAAAATATTCTATATGTTTTTATTTTTCAAGATTCATAATATTTCTTACCAAAAGGGAGGTATCTGTGTTTTCTATGAAAACACCATATGCATATATCATATTAGCATGGATGCCAATCAGCCCTACTTCATTTCACAGAATAAAATAACGTGTCATGTATCAAACTCTATAAAATTTTTGAACTTAAAATATGAAAGGAGAGTATCTAAATAGAGGAGTTAAATATAGGCCAACTCTTAATTTAAACTAACCATTTTGTGATATATTAACTAAACTTATACCCTTGTTTCTGAATATATTTTGTCAATTTTTCTTCCTAATTGATCCTACTTTAGCTGTCAGAAGGGCATTTATTTTGCTACTTTTTTTCAAAGGTACATGCTTTGTGATTTTGCTGGTAACATTTTTTTTAAGTTTGATTTTTTCCAACTTTATTTAGATATAAATTGACATATAACATTGTGTAAGTTTAAGGTGTGCAATTTGCTTGTTTGATACCTTTACATATTGTAATATAAATACCATAGCCTTATCTCTTACTTCCATTCCATGATAAAAACCATTTTTTCCTATGATGAGAACACTTATGGTCTACTCTCTTACTAACTGTAAAGTATTTAATACGGTATTATTGGCTATAATCACATATTAATTTATAAGTGGAAGTTCATAGTTCTGACCAGCACCGCCCCATTTCCTCTATCCCCCAGTGTTTTTTTAACTTTCTACATATGAAAATGAAATGAAACAAAAACTCTCTGAAATTTTTCTCTTTATTTCTTATAAGCTTTCTTCCTATAATTATTTGAAATTACCCAAAATCCCTAAGTGAAACCAATAAGCTTCTCTTTTTATGAATCAGACAAATAATCCAAGGAGATGCACACATACAATCATACATATGCACACACACAGTTAATATAAAAAGAAGAATAAAAAGTCTAGAAAATTACAAAGCTGGCTAAAAGCAGTAGCTTCTAACAGCAAGAATTGGAAAGAGGAAAGGGGAGAGAACAGCAAAGAATTTTCTTGTGTAAGAACACATTTGAATAATGTGATGATAAAAATAATTTTTAAAAGAAAATTTTGCAGTGCCCTTGCCAAAAAAGTATTATTCATTTTCCTTTAGTATTTTTCTAGCATAATCCATCTTATTAACAAGACTATCCATTGTTATTTTTACGATCACTCTCTGCAAATTTTAAAGGCAGCATCCTGAAATAGTGCCAAAATAACGTGCAATAACAATTTTGTTAGAATTAGTACATCTCCTTAAAATAAAACAAAAAATGTGAAGTTTCTACATCACAAATTATCATATATTGTCACAAAATCTGCCAAGGTGTTTTCACGTTATAGAATCTGTTGGCAGATTTCCATTTTTAACAGTAGGTCTGGGCTTTCTATGACAGTGACAAGAGCAATTCTAAAATCACTGAGGAGTGGGAGAAACAAAAAGCATGCATAATTCTCTATTTGTGGTCTGACATAGATGACTCATCTTCCCAGAATTATTATATGACATTTATTGAGTCCCCGTGTACCCAATGAAATATAAAACCAGTTAAGCCTGTCTATTTGGGATTTAAACTAATAAAAAAGGAAATTTATATCTTGCCTATTTTGCCTGTTTTCTTTGTTAAGATATATTGAATGCTTTTTATGTGTCAGGTACTTACCTGGTCTCTGATGGAATATAAGTAGAAAATATCTAGTCCCTGCCCTCTAGGAGCTTCTTTCCCTCCCTATATTAATGACTGGTCTAGAAAGGAATCACACTCTTAAACAAATTCATGAAAAATGAAACAATGTAGTCGTTCCCTAAGGAAAGAATGATTTATTTGGTGTATTGGAGTAGAAATGTGATTGCCACTCACAAGATTAAAAGTATGCAGTGGCGGGAAAAAGAACTGCAAGAAGCCATGAAGGCTTGAATGACTTTTCTTCTCCATCAATGGTCAGAACATATAGAAAAGCAGGAGCCAGGATTTGGAGGTTTCTCTCTCTGTGTCTTTCTTTCTTAAGTAATGAAGCTACTTGGATAGTAAAGCTTTAGAGCTTTGCTATTTTAATCATGATATTTTAGTATTAATATATTTATTAAAATCAAAAGAATATTTACTTTTTAGAAGTACAAATTGAAATATTTACTTATGAAATGATTCTGGTATCTTGGATTTGCTTCCAAATAATCCAGTGGCACATTGAGCATAGGGAAATGGGAAACTTTTATAGATGAAGTAAAATTGACCATATGTTGGTACTAGTTCAGACTAAATATATGCGTCCTTAGGGGTTCATCAGACAACTCTCTTTAATCTTGTGTTTGCCTGAAAATTTCCATAGGAAAATTAAAATGTGACATTTTCATAAACTAATATGTATTTGAGGAATGTACAGTGTTATTTTTTGATATTGCTGTCTCTAGCTCTGAGTCGGAATTTCCTAAATATGAGGGCTTTATCTTTTCACATTCATCACAGTGGATAAAAACAAACAAACAAACAAGCAAACAAACAAACAAAAAAACCTTCACAAACACAAAATTGAACCAAACTGATTAGAGAGGAATCACTAGTAAATTAAAGAAAAGGCAATAAGCATTTTTTTTCCCACTTAGATAAGTTTAAAGTTGTAAATTATGCCAAGACTAAATGGTAGGGGGACCTGGGTGGCTCAGTCGGTTAAGAGTCTGCCTTCAGCTCAAGTCATGATCCCAGTGTCCTGGGACATAGTGGGGTGTCAAGTCCCTTGCCCAGTGGGAAGTCTGCTTCTCCTTCTCCCTCTGCCCCTTACCCCCACTCATGCTCTCACTCTCTCTCTCTTAAATAAATAAAATTAACAATCTAAAAAAAAAAATAGACTAAATTGTAGAAACCATTCTCCTCCAATGTTAGAAAAGTGATTTTTTTTTTTAATATACAGTGTATAGAAAGTAAATACAATGCCAGGAATGGGAAGATCACATCAAAATGGTCAGAACTTATATGAGGATCAAATGAGTGAGCTGACCAGGTTTGAAGTGCAGGCAGATTAGTGAGTTAGTTTAATTAGTGAATTAGTTTAATTGTACAAGAGACAGATTTGCTATGAACATTTAAAAAATATGGCTTGAGCTATAGAAGTGTTTTGATATTTTGTATCCCTGACAATGTTAAGAAAAATTATTGAAATATTTAGAAATTTATTGAAATTATTGAATAAGATAATTCAAAATTCATTTACTAGAAATATAGAAAATATAACAGACTATTACCATCAAGGTTAATGAATATAGAATTTGGAAATCACTGTATTTTTAAAGTATGGGCATAACCTAAACCTTATTTCACTGATGAATGAAGAAATTCGTAATTATTTACTTAAATATAAGGTCAGTCAATTATTGAAAATCTACTGCATTTTGAGCATAATTCAAGAGGGGCTGAAAATACAGAGAGATATGAGATACCTTATGTACATAATCCAATTGAATTTAAGAACCCATAAAAGTTTCTCTTGTGTCATCCTGGGACAACTCTGCCCATTTAGGAAAACCTGGGTAGAATTTATTTAATGCTATCATTTGACAGTAATGATTATACTTATTGATGTTTGGGAAAATGCAATGCCCAAGCAGTAGTACTTCAAATGACAATCTAGTAACGACAGTGAACAATAGAGAGCAGATGTTTCTTTATGATCATAAGAGACCCTTTGCAATACGTTTCAGATGTCAAGTTCATTTTTGCTTAGCACTCCTTCTTGTCTTTTATGAGTAAGCATAATTTCTCTTAAACATATGGCCCAAAATGGAGCAAGTCTGGGAAATCCCATTTATAACTTCAGTCTATGTTATTGGGGGGAAAAAAATCTTCTGAATTAGTAATAAAAACCATCTGTTCTCAGAGGAAAATGCTTCACACTGATGAAGTGAGACTAATATTCAGCATTTTAAAAAAGTATACAGAAAAATATAATGGAGCAGTTTCTTTTTTAACAAGATGTCAAATCCATTTATTCCAATTATCCAATCAATCTTCAAGGTTTAAGTGTTAACAGTCTTTAAAATATCTGCTAAAGATCAAGGTGTATATTCCTTTACATGCTTATTCTCATAAATATGTTAAATATCAAGATCTTTATTTTCAGAAATTATTTATCTTTAGGACACCTGGATGCTCAGTGGGTTTAGTGTCTGTCTTTGGCTTAGGTCTTGATCCTGGAATCTTGGGATCCAGCCCCCCTGTCAGGCTCTGTGCTCGGGGTGGAGACGGCTTCTCCCTCTCTCTGCTGCTCCCCCTGCTTGTGGTCTCTCATTCACCTTCTCTCTCTCTTAAATAATTTAATAAAATGTATTTTTAAAAAATCATCTTCTTTAATTTCATAATTGTTTGTAATAATAAGCTGTTTTAAAATCACAATTGCTGAGTTTCCTCAGTTTTTTCTGTCTTTTTAATCTGTAATAGTAATATAGATTCAAAAGAATAGTAATACAAGTTCATTGAAGAAAAGTTTCATAATACAAATATGAAGTATAGTAAAGAAAATTAAAAACACTCATAATCTGACCACCTGGATATACATTTTGGTTTCTTTCTTTTAAGCATCATTTTGAAATTTCACTTCTATTTTTATCAAAGTTTTGTATTCATAATTTTAAAATCAAGTAGTTTTATAAATTGTATAAACTAGTAATCAACTATGCAGTGTTTCCCAGTCTCATTACCATTTCCCAGATGCCATTAATTTAAACTCTTTTACCTATTCCTTTTCACTTCTCTCTCTCTTTCCCTTTCTCTCTCACTCCCTCTCTCTCTCTCCATACCTATATATGATAATGTATGTGTGTGTGTGTGTGTGTGTGTAAAATATGTAATACTTCTATTTCCTTGTAATTCAGTTTCATATATTACCTTTCCCTTTCAGACATGAACAAAAAGTTTACAGACTTTCCCCACTAATAGATATTTCCTACCGCATCCTTCCATTATGGTTATATTACAATTATATGTAATTTCATCATTACTCTTTTCATATAATTATTATCATATACATCTTAATATTGGTTAAACCAAGTAGTATAATATGGTTATATTATCTTATACAACTTCGTATTCTCCATGGAATTACTAGTTATTTCTTTTTTCTCTCCTTTTCTTATGGTACCTATCACTATTGTATTACATTATTTTCTTAAAAGATATGTATATGTCTTCTCACTAGCTTCCCCCAAAATATTCAATGAAGTAAACTTTTACAACTTTACATTTCTGAAAAGCCTACTTTATATCATTGCTTTATTGTATTATATTCTGGGGGTCTCCTCAAATTTATCTTCTAATTTTTTTTCTGTTGAATTTTAAGCTTTTGATACCATTCTATAATTTTCTAATTCTCTTTTTGGGATATTCCTTAGTATATATTATTTTCCTGTATTCTTTCTGTTTTCTTCATTTTCCTTTTCAATGTATTATTCTTTCTGTCTGGGCCTTTCATGTTGGAACTGTTCCTCAAATATATGGTGTTATTTCATTGTCCTTTGATAGCAATAGTGTGGTATCTCTGCTCAGGATGCTGACTTTTCCTTAATTCCCCTTCTCCTTTGGTGAGTTCACCCTTAGCTCTGACTGGTGTTTTGAAATCCAGATTTTCTGTGGATCAGCTTCTCCATAGTATACTCCTCATCTTCTGTCAGCATCAGTAAGGGCTTCTTAATCACACTTTCAAACAAATCTTTTATTTTTCAGACTTGCCCATACCCTGCCAGCAGCACTACTTGCCATCTCTAATTCCTGGGTTTTTCTGGGATTCTGCAGTAGCAAAAAATTATAGATACTACTTAGCATCCCTCTTTCCCAAATCTGATGAGCTTTTTATTACTAGTATATTAAAATTGCAACTTCCAATTATGGTTGACATATCTAGTATAATTTGATTTTTTAAATTTGTATGTATGTTGTAATGTCTTTATTTTCATTTATGTGGACTTTTAGAAGGGCATGATGATAAATATATTTTATTTTTCATATTTAACTGGAAATCTTTTCACATTTTTTCTTCATGTTCATATAAAACTAACACATACTACCAGTTCTATATTTCCAAGTTTCTCCTAACATGAGACATGCACATATGTAGCCATTTATGCCTATGCATAAAATACAAATTATATATAAAAACTCATTTTTTGTTTTGTTAAACACTGACTTTGATGTTTATTGTGAAAATTGCTACCCAGGATATGCTTATATGTACAGTTACCTCAGAAATAAACAAATGTTGAATGCTGATATTGTAACACAAATTCCCAGATATTAAGGAAATGCTTAATTTTGATAGTATAATGGCAAGATTGTCACTTACTATTTATTATAGGTAACTATAATAAGAAATCATTAAAATTCAAAACAATAGCTGAGGGTTCCAGCAATAAAAATAGCAGCATATCCATGATTTATAATGGAAGTTAATGACACCCAAAGTATTTCCTTAAAAGGAAAACTTTTGAATCAACTATTTTGAATGGTACCTAATACATATGACATATACATCTATACATTCATACACATATGTGTAAGATGTTCAATCAAACCTAATCCAAATTGGATAGGCATTTTGTATCATAATACTTTTACCACTATTCCATAATGGGAAGTGACACACTGGTCACTAAATCTGCTGGTTGTTATGGTTACATAAAAATATAAATTTAGGGACACCTGGGTGGCTCAGTTGGTTGAGCGGCTGCCTTCGGCTCAGGTCATGATCCCAGCGTCCTGGGATCGAGTCCCATATCGGGCTCCTTGCTCGTCGGGTAGCCTGCTTCTCCCTCTGCCTCTGCCTGCCTCTCTGTCTGCCTGTGCTCATATGCTCTCTCTCTCTCTCTCTCTCTCTGACAAATAAATAAATAAAATCTTAAAAAAAATATATATATATATATAAATTTATATGTCATGATTTTGGTGGTACTTTATAAAGTGAGTACATCATAATTTTTCTAAATATCCTGTAATAATTGGGGATTTCAGAAATTTCCAATTTTCATGAGTATAAATAAAGGTCTTTCCTTCGAATGGATGACTAATGGAGCAACCACTAGATTTTGGGGAGATGCAAACAAATAAAATAAGTAGTGCAACTTTTTTCCCAATATTTAATAACCTTAAAGTTTTAGAGTTTTTAATATCATTTGTGAATTTAAATTGAGAGCTCTGGTATTCATTTTTAAAATCTTGATTTTGGGGCACCTGGGTGGCTCAGTTAAGTGTCTGTCTTTGGTTCAGGTCATGATCTGGGGTCCTGGGATTGAGCCCCAAGTCCGATTCCCTGCTAAGTGGGATGTCTGTCTTCTTCTCCCTTTTCCTCTGCCCCTCCCTAACCCACTGCTTGTGTTCCCTCTTGCTCATGCTCTCTCTCGCAAATAAATAAAGTCTTTTCAAAAAATCTTGACTTCAAGAATAGTTTTTGAAACTTGAATCAAGCTTTGTAACACCATCTTCAATAATTTTTTAAACATGTTTAACCAGTTTCAGTAATATAAAATAGGTTATATCTGTTTTCTTCCATTGTGTAATTACTCAGGTCTGGATTTACTTTTTTAGATGGGCTATTAGGAATCTTCAACAAACTTTTAAAATAGTACTTAAACAGTTTATTTCTATTCCTACATTTGTGATAATATTGTTAAGTTCTTTTTGTACATGAAAGGAAACCTGCCTGACTCTAAATATTTTGTTTTCTAGTGTTTTTCTCCCTGAACTCGGTTTTAACACTTCATTTTCTTCCCAATTTTGGTAATAGAGGTAATGAAGTCTGTGTGAATTTTGTTCCTTTGTTTGAACTGTTGTTTTTTCTTTTCCTACACCACCAAGCAGTTCTCCCATTTTCAGAAGACACTGAGTATACTATGAATTTAATATAATTCTGACACTATCTACCAGAAGATACCATCAGATCTCACAGATGAAGGGTTTAGTCCCACAAGACTGCCCCCACTCCAGAGAAGCCTCAAAAGGGGCTTCTTATGAATATTAGAAGACTATCCCTTAGGAAATTCTAAGGATTTTAGGGGCTTTGTGCCAGGAACTATGGACAAAAACCATATATGGCTTGTTATAACCTACTTTGTATATAATTTTATTTTCCTGCCTTGAAGTTCATGTATATTTGGTCATGAATGTGAAAATTGTCCAGAATAAGTCTAAATGGATCTCTCTCACTAATTTTTTCCTGTTTTTTACTCTTCATGTGCAGTGTTTTCGTTAGTTATGTAGTCAAAAATTTTATCTTTGATTACTGCTTTTGTTCCAGGTTTTTAGTCATTTTATGGTTCAGTAGCCTCTAAGTCCCCTCCATATCTCTTGTATTTTTACTTACTTTTATCTCTACAAATTTATCTCAGGGTGTCTCAAATCCTTCTCATCAATAATTCAATGTTTAAGAATGGCAATTGTGTTCTTTACTGTGCCACTTGTAAATTTTAATTTTGTTTTTGCCTACTGAATTTCCTATAATCTTTCTTTATCTCAAATATCTTCCTTTTTATCTCAGTCCCTTGCTTTTTATTAGCATTTTCTTTTCTTTTGACTTTCTGCTACTTCTTCATAATGTCTTTTTAAACTTAATTTATTTTGCATTCTATAAACTTTAGAAATCAGGTCATTTTTTAATATGTTCTTCTGTTAATACCCATTTTCAGAAGCATATTATTTCCTAAGCCTTTGGATGAAATTCATTTTTCCTTTTTCTGAATATTTTATGCATTAGAATTATGTTTTCTGTTTTTCAATTGTGTGTGTGTGTATGTGTGTGTGTGGTTTTGTTTTGTTTGTTTGTTTGTTTGTTTTGTCTTTTTAAGTAAGCTCCATGTCCACTATGAAGCTCAACACAGGGCTTGAACTTAAACGACTCTGAGATTAAGACCTGAACTGAGATTGGGAGTCAGACGCTTATCTGACTGAGCCACCCAGGCACCCTTATGATTTTATTTTTTAACAAGCTCTACATCCAATGTGGGACTTGAAGTCATGACCCTGAGATCAAAAGTCTCACACTCTATTGTCTGAGCCAGCCAGACACCCCTCTCAGTTGTTTTTCTATCTTAGAAAGCAAACCTGTTGTTAGATAATAATCATTATGTATAATTTGCCTTTGATTCTACTCAGATGACTTTCTTAAACCTTCAGCTTAAAAGCAGAGTGATACACATGTCTCTTAACCTGATGCTCAGTTTCTATGAGCCTTTCATCTACATGTTCTAGACCATGCGGTATTTTCTTCTAATCAAAATAGTTGCTTCCATGACATCTTAGCTTTGTGGAATATATGAAAAACTACAATCCCCTTCTTTCATCTTTTCCCTCTGACACATTAGCCATTTGGGAAGCTGTGTCTTCAAAGGTAAAATGACTTCTTCCAGTTTTTATTTCCTAAATGTACTGCCAGGTTGTTCAGTTGCTTCCTGGTGTGGTTGAAGAAAAATAAATATTACAGGCCATAATTAGGGAAAGGGGGCTAAGGTATTCTTTTTTTAAATTTCTTTCAGTATAACAGAATACATTGTTTAAGGTATTCTTTAAGAAGTAACACTTATACAGTATTATATGATCACTTACTTTACTATTCATTTGGATTTACCATTTCTGAGCTAGGGAATATACAATGAGGTTGTGAAAACAATACATGTTAACTTCTTTTTTAATGCATTTACTTTATTTTCCCTGGCTAAATATTCCTGTTATTAGTTGTGTTTCTTAATCCAGGCCCATTGGCCTTGTAATTATAGGATAGCTCTCCTTAATGTTGGGGCAAATTTTCCATCGTTACCAGAATTTAGTGGTAATGTGAATTTTCACGTGTATTTCTTTGGAGTTCTTCCCAAGTCATTTTAGTTAGGGGCACTGCATCAGGAACTTACCTCAGGAACCATTTAAATCAAGTTCATCAGCCTTTTATGTTCTTCGTCAAATGGTACAATTCCTTTCCCTGGCTCACTAGTCCTGTTTGGATCTAAGGAAAATATTCTTCTAATGAAATGCTCTAGTTTTATTGCTTCTAAATTGTAAGGCCAGCCTTTAAAATGATTCACCTAAACTCTTTCTCTCTTGGTGCCAGATGAATTGACTTCATCTCTTTGGAAGTTTCTGATAAATCTCTGCCTTTTATAATAGAAAACAGAAATTCAAAGTAATATCCAGAAATTAAAAACAAAAAGGACTTTGCCAATAGAGTAGCATGTTGAGAATTAATATTTCCCCCAAGGAAAATGATTTCTCCTATAAAGTTTTTTTTAGTATTAATATATATCTCTTTACAAGAGCAGAACAAGAATCTAAAAGTACATATTTCTCAAAGCAGGGGAATATTAAAGTAATTTTATTTACAGATTCAAAACAAAAATGGGATTCACTTATATGAACTTCATGAAAGTCTACAGAATACATTGAATTTTGTGTCCTGAGGTTTCTTTATTTTTCTACTACTAAAATACAGTATAAACACATTAACACAAATATGCTCCCACTTTTGTTACCAAGATCTTACCTATCCAAATAATAATCCACTTGCCTCAGAGGATTAAAAAAAAAAAAAAAAAAGTAATGCTGATGCCAGCTAAGCACATGTAGCTTTTGTTATTTTCTTTTTTGGTGAGCCCTAATTCTTATGATTCAGCAGACCCAGAGGATCAGGAGAAGAGGATTCAATGTGATTCTGATAGGAGCATTGCAAGCATTCAAACTACTTGGTTTAAGCCAAGTATTATGACATTAATATGTAATAAAACAACAACAAAATTAAGGAAGCAATCTCTCTTGCGGTGCACTCTTGTCTTTTTTTTTCAATTCAATTTAACTAGCATATAGTGTATTATTAGTTTCAGAGGTAATTTAGTGATTCATCAGTTTCATATAAAACCCAGGGCCCACCTTAATGTCCATCACCCAGTTACCCCATAGCTCCAATCCCCTCCCCTCCAGCAACCCTGCTCTTTTCCTATAGTTAAGAGTCTCTTGTGTTTTTTCTCCCTCTCTGTTTTCTTATTTTTCCTTCCCTTGCCCTATGCTTATCTGTTTTTTTTCTTAAATTCCACATATAAATGAAATCATATTACATTCGTCTTTCTGTGACTGATTTGTTTCACTTAGCATAATATCCTCCAGTTCCACCCACCTCCTTGCAAATAGCAAGATTTCATTCTTTTTGGTGGCTGAGTACTATTCAGTACTCAAAGTAGATGTGGTAAATATATATCTTCTTAATCCATTCATCGGTCAATGGACATGTGGGTTTTCTCCCTAGTTTGGCTATTGTGGACATTGCTACTGTAAACATTGGGGTGCATGTGCTCCTTCAAATCACTCTGTGAGTATCCTTTGGATAAAGACCCAGTAGTACAATTGCTGGGTCACAGGGTAGCTCTATTTTCAACTTTTTGAGGAACCTCCATACTATTTTCCAGAGTGGCTGCACCAGCTTGCATTCCCATCAACAGTATAAGAGGGATCCCCTTTTACACATCCTCACCAATATCTGTTGTTTCCTGAGTCGTTAATTTTAGCCATTCTGAGCAGTGTGACATGGTATCTCACTGTGGTTTTGATTTGTATTTCCCTGAGGCCAAGTGATGAGCATATTTTTTTCATGTGTTTGTTGGCCATTTGTGTATCTTCCTTGAAGAAATGTCTGTTCATGTCTTCTGCCCATTTCTTGACTGGATATTTTGTTTTTTTTGGGTGTTCAGTTTGATAAACTATTTATTTTTTTAAAATTTTACTTATGAGATTACTGGTCTATTTATTTATCTATTAAGATTTTATTTATTTAATTTTGGGAGAGAGAGAGATAGTGCACACATGCACATGAGCAGGGGAGGGGTGGAGGGCAGGGGTTGCAGAGGGAAAAGCAGACTCCTCACTGAGCAGGGAGCTTGATGAGGGACTCAGTCCCAGGATCTTTGTATCATGATCTGAGCCTATGGCAGATGCTTAACTGACTGACCTTAACTGACCCAGGCACCACCCAGTTTGATAAGTTCTTTAACAAAAATCAAATCCTTGAGCTCCTGAAAGAAAGGAAGTTACATTTTTTTTAATCTTTCATCTACAAAATTAGTCTGAGCTGTTCCATTAGTAGCACACAGACTGGAGAGAAGTTAGAATGTGAGATTCAAAAAACTTAAATAGTTCTTTCCTTGAAAGTGCTATGGGTGGGATATAATTGCCACTACCCCATAAAGGATAGTGGTGCTAAAGCACCACTATCCTTTATGAAGGATCGGTGAAATAGGTGAAAGCTGTATTTCAAAGATTTAGAGAAAAAAATTGACAGGAATTGATGATCATTTGAATGTGGCAAGTGAAGGGAGGGAGGAGATATACTTATGTAACTTTGGTTTCTACCTTGAATTAAATGGGGAAATCACAATTGATATAGGGAATACCAGATGAAGAATAGGCTCTGAGAACATTATCTTGAGTTTAGTGTTAGATTTATTCAATTTGATGGATCTAAGAAAGGTCTATGCTGAAAATATTTAAAAGGCAGTTTAAAATATTGGCCAGAGTTCAGAAAATGTGTTGAAGTTCAATGCTGTAGAGATATAATCTGATCAGTTTTACCTCTAAAATATATCTTGGGTCAGTCCCTTTCTCCCCAGTCCCATCACCAGTATCCTTGTCTAGCTAATCATCACAATTGCTATTCTTATTGCAACTGTAGATAGTTTCCAAATTCTGTCTCTAACTCTATAAATTGTGTTCCATAAAGCTGCCAGAGTGATATGCTTTAAGAATGGGATTATATAACTTCTCTGCTTAACTGCACTAGGTCACAATTAAATAAAAATTCAAAATCCTTGATGTATCTTTAAGGACCTTGCAAAACCTGTTTCCTGGGACTTCAGATAATTCCTGTGTGATTCCTGAGACTTAAGGCTTACTAGACTTTCAATTTTTCAAGCTGTTCTACCTCAAATTTGTCATGTATGATATCCTCTGCCTGGAAAGTTCTTTTTCAATATGTTATTCCTAAATCCTATCCCACCCTCTGTGCTTACCCATATCAGTATTTTTTTCCTTTGCTTCATTTCTCAGTTTAAACATTACTTCCAGAGAATCATCTGATAACCCCAACTCTTCACATTCTTCACTCTATTCCACAAAAACAAAAACAAACAAACAAACAAAAACCTTGACTTTCTGATTTGGGTCTAACTTGTCCTGGAGATGGTATGGTTGATGAGAGCAGGGACCACTGCTGATTTGTCCCCAGCATGTATATAGACCACATGCCCATATTCCCCAGTTGCCCAGGACTGTTCCATTTTGTGCCTGCTAACCTGACATGATTGTTACCAACACCCTCTTTCTTGTTATCAACACTCATTATACTTTCACAAATGTCTCCCCTTGGTTGATAAATTACATGCCAGCTCATCATGTATACTCTACCTTCAATAAATATTTTTTGAATAAGTGAATAAATGGGAGGCTCTAACACATATGTTTTTAAAAAGCATAGAAAAAAGAGGAGAATTTGAAGTGCAGTACTATAGCTCACTGACAATATAATATATAAAGAGTAGAAGAAGCTACTTTAACATACCTGGAAAGTGTGAGTATTTGTGTATGTGTTTTGTGAGTGTGTAACAACATTAACGATTTAAAAATTCATTCAGGGGCGCCTAGGTGGCTCAGTGGGTTAAAGCCTCTGCCTTTGGCTCGGCTCATGGTCCCAAGGTCCTGGGATCTAGCCCCACGTCAGGCTCTCTGCTCAGTGGAGGGCCTGCTTCTCCCTCTCTCTCTGCCTGACTCTCTGCCTACTTGTGATTTCTGTCTGTCAAATAAATAAATAAAATCTTTGAAAAAAACAAAAAAAGAATTCATTCAACCTGTAGATGGAATGGTCCATAAAGGATTCTAAAAAGAATTCATTCAACCTGTAGATGGAGTGGTCCATAAAGGACTCTAAAATTATAGTCTCTCAAAATATAGTTTTAATTTCATTCATTTTGCCACTGGTAACTAAATATTATCTCTTAAAACTTTTTTTATTGTTATAAAGATTTCTTTGTGTCTAGCTAACTTTTCATCTCTTGAAACTAAGGTCTATTACTGCTGTTTTACTTGTTGGTAGATGGAGAAGGAACTAAACCCCTCTAATCTACTCTATTTGATTGAAATCTGTAATCAAAGTAATATTTATCTCAATTAATAGGCCATTTTTTTCATTTTCAAATAATTAGAAAATTAGAAAAAATACTAGAAAATCAATAAATGTCATTAAAGCTTTTTCTCCAGAATTATTTCTTTAAATCCAGATTTTTAAAAGTCTAAAAATTCATGAAGAGTATTTAGATATTTAATATGTATGAGGGAGGGACGCCTGGGTGGCTCAGTTGGTTAAGCGGCTGCCTTCGGCTCAGGTCATGATCCCAGCGTCCTGGGATTGAGTCCCACATCGGGCTCCTTGCTCGGCAGGGAGCCTGCTTCTCCCTCTGCCTCTGCCTTTGCCTCTGCCTGCCTCTCTGTCTGCCTGTGCTTGCTCTCTCTCTTTAAAAAAAAAAAAAATATGTATGAGGGAATAGCTAGAATTTCTTTTAGATAATTTACTTTTAAATATCTACCTTTTGCTCTATTTTGATATTGAGAAGTGGTATTACTTCAGACTATGTTGAGATATTATTCAGTATTCTTTCAGAAAAATATTGTGTCCACTGGTCATTTAAATTTATGTGAATATAGACTTAAAATTATATTTCTCTAAAATATTTAACATATGTAGACATTTGGATTTTAGATACTTTTTTAAAGAAAGCATTTACAGGCAGAATTTTAAAAATAACTTTGCAAGCTGGTATGAATATAACATGTTTTGACTTATAATTTCAGAATTTTCACTCCATTTAAATGCAAAGAAAAACTAGAAAATTATTTCACTTAATTATAACACATTTTCTCCCACTAGTATTCAAAATATCATACTTCATTTATCCAAAGAAGATAACTGGAATAACTCCATTTGTCCAAAAAATATCAAGAAACACCAAGAAAGTCATGTTTCAATGTATATGCATTTATGTTATATATATAGACACATACATATATACAAAACATATATACATATGTATAGATATATCTGTATATTTCAAAAACAAACATACACAGATACAAATGCACATATCTTTCACATACATCGATGCATACACATATTGTATATGCATGTATGTGTGTGCTCATGTACATTTACATTTACATATATATAGATATATATGCATATATATCTATGTATATTTTCCAGAAATGGTGTTGAAACATCTAATTTTATTTCAAACAATAAGCAACATAGAAAATTAAGCAACATAAGTTATAAAATGTAGTTATTTTGTGCTCCAGTGTTAGAAGTAACAAAGTTTATGTTTTGTTAATATTAAAAAATACTAACATTATGTGACTAGTATTTATTGATGAATAGGGCCTGGAATAGAGGAGGCAGCTGGGAATAAGAAAGTACATGGGCTTTGGCATCAGATAGATCTGACTTTGAATCTAGGTTTTGTCACTTACATAATTTTAGAAGTTATTTACCTCTCTGGCTTTCAGTTTCTCCATCTACTAAATTAAAACTATGCTTTGCATGAGGTACCGACAGGAGTGCTTTGTCAAACATGCAAAATGTGATTTCTATGCTCAGTGCTCAAACCTGTGGGGTTCAGATTCACCTGTCATGTTTTTGAAGGATATTCACAGACCCAAGTACTTTCAGAGTAGGATTATTGGGATGGTCTCAAAAGTTTGTCCTATGAGAACTAGCAAGATTTATTTTGGGAAAGAAGCAACTAATGCATGAAAACTAACTTCAAAATCAAAAGAGCTGACATTTAGGAATACTTATTTTCTCTCTTGGTCTATTTGGGTAGGTGGAATTATGAAAATTGATTTTTGAACATCATATAAAGTAAGTAGGTATTATTATATAATTGCAGACCCTGCTGACAGACTGTGAATCTATTCAAACTCAAAGTGATATAATTATATATAGTGATATAAAAGGCATAAAATATATATTACAGAAAACATAATGTGAGTAGAAAAAAAAAATAACAGCAACGTTGCTTTAGTTTCAGGAATTAAGGCAAATGACCAAGTAATATAAAAATGGTAGGGAAGTTTCAAATCAAGAATATTGGGAAAGCGTTACTATAGAAAAAAAAGAGAGGCCTTTTTAGAGAGGGTGGAAGAAAGAAGGATTGATTATATTAAAATTTTCAACATGGAAAGATAAGCAGTTAATAAACTTTTTTTTTCTTTTTTTATTTATTTGACAGACAGAGATCACAAGTAGTCAGAGAGGCAGGCAGAGACAGAGAGGGGGAAGCAGGCTCCCCGCTGAGCGGAGAACCAGATTGGGGGGGGTCATCCCCACCCCCCCGCAGAGGCTGGCAGAGGCTTTAACCCATTGAGCCACCAAGGCACCCTGGCAGTTAATAAACTTTATGCCTAATGATAACAGTCCATTTAACCAAGGAGCAAGCTCATTATGTACCCAACACAACCTGTGCATTTGATTTGTAGTAGGCCATATAATATTTACAAAAATATGGGATGGGCAATAATATGATCATTGCCATGTTGCAGATGAAAAAACTGAGGATTTGAAAAAAAAAAGAAAAAAATGAGGATTAGAACAGTTAAGTAATTGCTTAAGGTCACACATTTGGTAGAGCAAAGGTTTAGAATCAGAGTTATTTTACGTGAGAGTTTGAGCTTTTAACCATTATATTCTACATCTTTTATAGAGTATCAGTTTTTTTTTTTTTCACTCCAACATTTCACAATGACATTTAACTTCTCAAATATTCTGGTTACATATTTATGTGTACCAACAATTCAATAAAAAATCTGACAAATGTAAAAATTTCAAAAAAAATTCCTTGATTAATTTTCTAACAAGTGCTCATAAATATTCACAATTTTTTTTCTGTTATTTTAACTTTAATGAATTAATTTTATTGGGGTCTGTTAGTTTGCATGTAAATTATATAGTGAAAATTTCATTCTTTAGCTTATTCAGATTCTAATTGCATGGACTATAGATTGTGATATATGCATTTTCACATGTAGCCATTAATTTCAATGAAATCAATTGCCGAAGTCACAAGTTGCTGATCTTAATTTCCTCATGAAGCCTTAATTTTTCTGTCAAATTCAAATTTTACCGTATAAGTTTAAGTCCATTCCCATTCTATTTTTGTTCTGATTGTAGTGTTGACATCTAATTTTTTGAAGATCAATATTTAGATTTTTCAGCCTAGTTAACAAGATGCAATTCCTCAATAAATTTTGAATCTATTATAAGATTTACTAGTATGGTTTTAGCCATTATCACTAGCTAATTGACTTAATCTCATGAACCTGACCTCAGAGGTGTACAAGTGCTATCTAGGTAGAGAAGAGATGGTTCCATTCCTTCCTGGAGATTTCTGTTAGGGGGCTGTTGATAAATGTCAGCTTGGAGTAAAGAACAAGGTCAGTACTGTGCGATTTTTAGAAACAACATCTGTGACATCTGGATTTGGTTGGATTTTTGTGTTGAGGGTGGGATCATGAAATGTCAAACAGTTTTTAAGCCTTCGTCAAAAATGTGTTTCCTGGATTGAATCTGAAATGAGAAAAGATGAATTTATGTCTCTGTCACCAATATTTCAATTAAAATTTTCAATTAAAGTTTTTGTGTTTTTAAGAGACAGATATCATTTCCAATTTTGCAGGTTAGTAACTAAGTTCTTCTGTTGTTATTGTTGTTTAGTATTTCAAAATCATAACAACTCTGCAATCCAGCTGGACTTGGAAAGGAGTAAGAAAAATATAGAACCCATAGAACTGCAGCAAGAGCACAAAGATTATAGAGTATTTTGAGCAGATGGGGGCAAAGGGATACTTTCCTGAGCCGCAGAAGGAATGGTCTGGTAGTTAAGATAAAACACAAGTCAAATTAGATTTGTCCAATCAGCAGTGGTGATCTTCTTGCTGGCCTTGCCATTACTGGACACAAACCACACCATGGCTTCCATAATATTTATGTCATCTTTCACTTTGCCAAAAACTACATATTTGCCATCCAACAACTCAGTCATGGCAGTGCCAGATGAAAAATGGGAACGCTCTGTGTTGAGTCCAACATTTGCCACAGACAAGATCCCAGGTGCTTTAGGATGAAATTCTCATCATCAAATTCTCCCCATAGATGGACTTGCCACCAGTGTCATGGTGGTGTGTGAAGTCACCACCCAGGGACAGAAACCCCAGAATAATCCTGTGAAAGCAGGATCCTTTAAAACCAAACTCTCTCTCCTGTGCACAGAGCATGAACATTTTCTGCTGCTTTTGAAACTTTGTCCTAAGGGCTCACTGTCCATGACAATGTTGAAGAAAATGGTGGGGTTGACCATGGCTGGGAGGCACAGGTGTGGCATCTGCAAATCCTGTAACTAAGTTCTGAATCAAGTCATACATCTCAAGATTACAACTGGAACTTGGAAACAAGTTGTCTCCATGTTTAAGCTTATGCACAATGAGTAAACCCAGGTATGGATTTATAGGGAGCTGGTATACATGAGTGTATGCTTTTCTCCAGAAGTAATATTCAGTCCCATTGAATAACCTAGTCCTATGATTAAACATAGGCAAATGAAATAGTATAGACAAAGATTTTTTGATTCCTAACAAAAGAATTCTGGAAATAATTCACATTGGTTTCTATTCAGTTAGGAATAAAATCAGGATTTGCTTAAAGGGAAAATATTAAGTGAATCAATGGCGAGGTTGCAATGATTACAAATAATGTTTCTGTTAGAAATACATTTACAGAAGAAGCGGAAATCCTGGAGGTGATTATGAGGAAGATTTTATGCTTAACACCTTAAACAGGAAGCCTTTCATAAATATTTCAGTGTTTTTTTAAACCAAAGAATTTTATACTTAAATGAGAAAACAAATAAAGGAAAAAGCATATTTATCTTGAGTGGCTGCTTTACAATCTCTGTAAACACTCAAACACCTATTTCATTGTGGCAAAGAGCATAGGTCATATACTAGATCAGAGTGGTTTGCTCAACATAGCCCTGTGTTTGATCAAAATGAAATGACTAATGCTATTATGTGTCCTTTTGAAAATAAAAAACACAAAGGCATGATAATGGCTTTTATTTTAATAATTTTATAGTAATAATTTTATCTGTCCAATATAAGAAGAGATGAGTAAAAGTGGCAGGACTCTTACCCCTTCATATATGATCAATATCCTCCTATGGGAATGAAGGTTATTGGCTGCTTATATAACGGAGAGTGTACATTAGTACCCTGGCACTCAGTTTTGTGACCAGTTATATCATTTTAAGCTTAGATGCTTTTGAAGTAAGTAATAGCAGAAGATCAAACAGCTGGGAAATCAGCATGCAGAGAGAAAAAGAGCATAGCTGCAAAATGAATTTATAAATGTTACTGGAGGAACTGAGAGAAGGTTGCTGAGAAGTAAAGATCCAGTGTACTTTAGTAAATACAAGCTATATGAAAAAATGCCTACAAAGTGTTCAACACTATTTTAGACATATACATACTACCTCACATCTCTTACCTTTCTCCCTGATTTTTCTCTGACATACTAGATATAACTATTGAGTGGATATGATTAATAACCTCTGAGCTTTCTAGGTTAGGAAAATGGAACACACAATGTACTATACCCTAATATGCACAGTATGTATGAAGATTGTGCATTGAAATGGTGGTCATTACATTCAGGTTAGGAAGTAGGTAGCAAAATTGTGATTTTGATTAATTTATCCATAAAAAAATGGAATACTGGAATTACTGCATTTTACACAAAATAGAAGCACATTGTTTTCTTTTTTCATTTTAACCAAGCAGGAGTGTTTCTAAGGCCTCAGTAGGTTACCTTTGTTCACATTAGCCTGACATTGCATTTTTTAAATTCATATTTTAATGGTAGTTGTATAAATAATGCATAACTGCCAGCAATCAGATTACATTCTTATTCTGTCATTTAAACATTGTATATTAAAATTAAAAAAACAACTTTTATACAACATGTTTATTCTGTTCTTCAAAGCAGAATTTCTTCCACATCTTTCCTAGTGCCTTGTGAAGAAGAGGTGGTTAATATATATTTTTTGATTGATAGAGTCTATGAACAATGAAGTAGAGCCCAAGAGTAGTTTTTGTGATTTGGCCACTTTAATGGCACCAGGTACTAAGAAAAAATGTATGGAGAGGAAAAAGTTTGTGATATTATTTAATTATAATGCCAATATAAAGGAAAGGTGGGATATGCTGGATGTATATATTTTTCTCTACTCAGGAAAAATGATATAGTTTTATTTATTTATTTTATTTTATATTCAGAATTGTAAAATCTAGCTGTGCTAGAAGCTTTAAGTCTAAAAGTTATATTTATCTTTTCTGTTTAATTAAGGTAGCTAACACTATATATGTACATACTTAAACAACATAAAACACTCACACTTGTTAACAACCACCTTAAAACATTTTTACAAGATGGAATATAAAATAAAAAGGATAGATAGATTTATATCTATAGGATAGATGGATTTATATCTATCTATCTAAATCAACTTGTATATATGAATTGTGAATTAAATGTCACAAGAAAAGTATATGCCCTGAATATTCAAGAAATACTTTTAGTCCCTTCTCCATGTGAGATATGCTTGTGGTGGATTTTCTTCCTTTCTGGTCTTACCAGATACTGAATGAAGATTTAGGTTTTTCTTCCACGTTACCATAATCCTCACAATCATTCAGTACCCTATCTTTCTTTACTTTGGGACCTAGAAGAATCTTGGGGCATTGAAGTTAGATGCCCATGTGGGCAGTTCAGATGGGACTCACCATGATCTCAGGGCACACATTCCACTTTTCTGGACGATGCACAAACACCAGTCAGTGGGATCAGCTGAACAGTTGAAGTAGCTTCTCAGTATGGCCAATATTGGATGGCAAGATAGGTGTCAGTCCAGCATTCAAACAGCTCTTTGATACTGACAAGAGATGGCAAAGGAAATGAGTTGAGGAGATTCTCAATGCTGACTTTCTGGTCCATCCAGATAGACAGACCTTATCTCTGGTTCCAGAAACCTCTATGGAAGTCTAGATCATGCATCTCCTTTGCCAGAATCAATAATATTTACTAGGTCATCTAGGAGTTTAGCTAATCTGTTTACTTTTAATTATCTTCCAAATCTATTGTTCTGACATCAAGTTAATTTGCTACATTGTCCTTGATTTTTTATTTTTTTTCAAATAAGTATAGTTTATCTAATTTTTTAGGTTTAGCTTTTAGAAATATTATTTTTAATGTAAACTTCAACACTTATTGTTAAAAGTAAAAGCTAGGGCTCCTGGGTGGCTCAGCCAGTTAAGCGTCTGGCTTTGGCTCAGTCATGATCCCAGAGTTCCAGGACTGAGTCCCACATTGGGCTTCCTGCTCAGCAGGGAGTTTGCTTTTCCTTCTACCCTTCACCCTGCTTGTGCTCTCTTCCTCCCTCTCTCAAATGAATAAATAAAATCTCAAAAAAAGAAAAAGAAAGTTAAAGCTACCCATTTAATTATTTTTTCATTGTATTTACTTATGAAAAACTTTATTTTTTCAAGTTTTTATCTCAATTCTAGTTAACACACAGTATAATTTTAGTTTCAGGTATAGAATTTAGTGATTGATCACTTACAACACCCAGTGCTCATCACAACAAGTGCCCTCCTTAATACCCGTCACCTATTTAACCAATCCCTCCCACCCCGCCTCCAGAAACTTTCAGTTTATTCTCTAGTTAAGAGTCTGTCTCCTGGTTTGCCTCTCCCCCCCCACTGTGTTCATCTGTTTTGTTTCTTAAATTTCACATATGAGTGAAATCATGCTATTTGTCTTTCTCTGACTGATGTATTTTGCTTAGCATAATCTGTTCTAGCTCTATCCACATTGCCATATGTCTTTGACAAAGAAAATGATCACTTACAAGAAGTAGAGACATATTAATATTTTACCCATAAGTTCACATAGGCACTATGCTTATGCGGGAGATTCAATCAGAGCAGGTCCCTGCCTTCACAGAGCTTATCATCTAGTAAAACCTAGGACATGGACAAGAATTTTAGAATAATTTTTTGTGATCCCTAAAATGTTTTAAGAGAGTGAGAGTATAAAATCATCATAAGGTCACCAGGTCCAGCCGGTGTATTTACCTTAGAGATTACTAGAGTTTAATAGGTATTTTAGAAAATCTTAGGGACACCTGGGTGGCTCAGTTGGTTGAGCGGCTGCCTTCGGCTCAGGTCATGAGCCCAGCGTCCTGGGATCGAGTCCCACATCGGGCTCCTTGCTCGGCAGGGAGCCTGCTTCTCCCTCTGCCTCTGCCTCTGCCTGCCTCTCTGTCTGCCTGTGCTTGCTCTCTCTCTCTCTATAACAAATAAATAAAAATTAAAAAAAAAAAAAGAAAATCTTAAAAAAAGTTTTATTCTTGTAAGCACATCCTTGACAGCCAGATGTTGAAAGGGTTTTATTCTCTTTTAAAGGAAATCATACAGGGGCGCCTGGGTGGCTCAGTGGGTTAAAGCCTCTGCTTTCGGCTCAGGTCATGATCCCAGGGTCCTGGGATTGAGCCCCGCATGGGGCTCTCTGCTCAGCAGGGAGCCTGCTTCCCTTCCTCTCTCTCTGCCTGCCTCTCTTCCTACTTGTGATCTGTCTGTCAAATAAATAAATAAAATATTTTTAAAAAAATAAAGGAAATCATACAGACACCTAAGAGTAAAACATTTTATTCTAAAAAATCTGTCTTTAGACTTCCACAATAAGAACTATTTTGCCATTGCTCATTAAGGAATAAAGCTTTTGATGAACTTTTGAAATCTTGGGGAAGTTAATTTCTCTCTATACTATCAGTCATTGTTCAAAGATTTAATTTTCATAAAAAGAACAATCATCTGCAAAAGTCTTTGCTACTTAGATTACAGTTTTAATATCCATTTGAGCACTGCAATTTGTGATTGCATAGATGACAAATTATAATTTTGTCTTTTCTGTGGAATTTTACACAAAACCTCTTGAATGGTTCAAGTTTCACATTAAAAAGGCCTTGATAAGTGAGGATGCATGGCTAAATATTTATATATTGCATTAACAAAGGAGTAGCATCAACAAGTTTTATCAATAACATGTGGCTGATAAGTCATGGTCAACAGAAATTAAAGATAGTGTTTTAGGAAATGTGCTGAACAGTTTTTTTTCATTAATTCATTATTTTATCTATTCATACAACAAATACTTAGTAAATGCCTATAATGTGTCACTCTCTCTCTTACAGGAACTGGGAGGAAAACAGTGCATAACTTCCTGCTTTTCTGGAGCTCACATTATAGTGCAGGATACAGATAATAAAATGAATTAAATATATTCATCAAATAATTACAGAATTTTTGAAGTAAAAGAAACAGGACAAAGGAACAGTCTATATAGAAATAAATGGTGCTATTTTAAACAGAGTGACCAGTGGAGTATTCTTTAAGGATGTTAACATCCTTAGATGTTAACTCTCAGAGCAGAAAGCTCTAGGGTATGAGGAGAGCTGAGGAATGGGTGTTCCAGAGAGAGGGACAGCAAGTATAAAGGCCTTGAGATAAAATAAAACTTGATAAATCAAGAAAAAGCAAGAAAGCAGGCATAGCTGAAGAGAGTTGGCATCGTGAAAATAAGAGTTGATTAGGTCAGAATTGTGACTGGAGTCCACACAATCCTGGACCTTGCCACCATAAGAAGAAGGTCTTTGGATTTATTCTAAGTAAAATTGGAAGCTTCTGTGGGGTTTGGGAAGTATGAAATAATCTGACCTTGTTTTAGAAAGATTACTCTGTTTTTTAGCATGAAGGAAAGGAAAGTAGTAGGACTGCCATACTATGTTTAGAATTACAGTAGCTCAGGATATCATCCTGTATAAATTTAAGAATACAATAAGGACTGTGCAGACACTGAAATAAGAAAGCATCTAATTTCAAATCTGCCTATGAAGCTTATGATCTGTCAGTGCTGTTTAACTGAACCAGCATAATTTATTTATGTACAGTGAGCCCAGGGTATGTATCACAGCAGAAGGGCTGGAGAAAGATGCCTTAGGATCTTGCAGTATCTCAAGAATGCTCCACCATGGCCAAAATAAAAAAAATATTATTAATTTTTAATAAATAATTATTGAAGTTACAATTTATAATATTTTCTTCTAAGACTTTTTTAGACAATAATAAGGAATGGTCAAGAGAAATCTTAAGTTGTTTTCTTTTTCTTATTGGGGAAAATAGATTCTGAGTGCCTGTTCAAAGGACATGGTACACTTTTACACAAAATATAAAGATAAAATGATTATATATATAATATATAATAATAACAAATAATATAATATAATTCAATATAATATAATAGTTAATATAATAGACTAATTATATATATATACATATATATGTATATATATATATTTCATGGTGTTTAAATCTCACTTCATTATTGAAATACCTGACCTGTCTATGGCTCCTCATCCTTAAATTGAGGATAAGAATTCCACCTACTTACATAGTGGTTGTGACAATAAAGTGAGTTAGAACATGTTCCTCCAGGAAAGCTAGCCCAAGCTTATAACCACTAAGCATATCACAGTGCTTTACAGAGAATTAATATGATTCATTTTATAGTCAGAGTTTTGTTTTATTTACATTAGAACTTGATACACAATAAAATAATGAAGTGACTGGGGAGAAAATTGTCTTTGAGATATTCAGGAAGATTCCCTATCTGAGGATAATTCAGGAAGATTCCCTAAGGATAACTCTGATATAATGCCATTATAATGTGTGGCAAACTTCTTTTGAATTCTTTTAAAATTGTAATCTCATGCTGGCATTATATCACTCTACATATGATGCAGGTGTCTGTGGTTGAATGTATGAGTTCTAGTCTAGAAGAGCAATGCCAAATGCTCATGTTTTGCACATAATGAGAATGAATTTTAGAAGGTAAGGTTAGGGGATTTTTGTAACCCACTTTTTCAGTATAGTCCACTTTTACTGGGTCTTAGGTTGATATATTTCTAGATAATTGGATTTTTGAGAATCCCAGTGTCAAAGTGTTTCTGGATCATACACTTTTGATAAAACACCTACTGGACCATGCCATAGCAGCTGTAGGTTGAAGGAGAGATAACAAAACCAGGTCTGTGAGGCTAGAGCAGGTGCTGGTGTCCAGGAAGCTCTGTAGCAGTGGCACACTGCTGTTTTCCAGTCCGCACCAAGTTCCCATTGATCAAGAGAACTGGAGGGGCCCCTGGGTGGCTCAGTGGGTTAAAGCCTCTGCCTTCGGCTCAGGTCCTGGGATCAAGCCCCGCATCAGGCTCTCTGCTCAGCAGGGAGCCTGCTTCCCTTCCCCTCTCTCTGTGAGTCTCTCTGCCTACTTGTGATCTCTGTCAAATACATAAATAAAATCTTTTAAAAAAAGAGAGAGAGAGAGAGAGAACTGGAATGACAGACAACACACTGAGAAAAGAATTTGAATTCTAAAATAACTTTCATGCAGAAGCAGAAATACTTTTGGGCCAAAGATATAGCTTGAAATCAGTTTGGCTTGTTTAATAGCTTACATTACTTTCTTATGTAAAGAAAGGTCTGAAGAAAAACCTCTAAACATATTCAAGTACAGAATCAGAAGCTGCATACTCCCCAAAACCTACTCATGATGCGGGCCATTGAAGGAAGACATAGAGTTATTGAAATTACCATTTATGTTGACAGAGGCATGCCAAGTGAAAGATAAACCACAAAGTTAAAGATCTCATAACCACAGAGTTAAAGGTAAAGACGTCATTTCATCCATCTTTTGGCTAACAGCGATTTGTCCCCCTTTTCTTTCTGGGGCATTATTTCTTTGTATCTGTTCTTAGAGCCTCAGTGCCATTAGCTACAAAATTAACTTCAATTCTGCTCCTAGGATGATCTCTGGTCACTCCCATACCTATTTTGTTTCTCTAAATTGGGCAAGAATTCTGTAACTTTGTAATTGTTTCCGAGGAACATTTCACTTTTATCCAAAGCCATTAGTAAATAAAACAAGCTATTTGTGTGCCAGATCCAATGTTTAGTTCTTATTTTTCCACAAGACTTTGGTTCCGTTCATTCCTTGGACTATCTTCTCAACCAAGTGGCTTTAGACTTCAGCAAGCACTATCACAGTCATGTTGTCTTTCCCACCAAGTTAGTAAAATTGTTTCCATCCAGAATGTTGAGGAGAACTAGGCTGTGTTTGTGGCTAATGTATTTATTTCCCAGACTTCAAGGAACTTTAGTTTCTTAAAATGAATCTCATTAGAAAAAATGTACAATGTTGTTTATTTTAGTATAGTAATTACTTCTAATTGAACGCATATTTAATGGTATTTCCAGTTACTTTGACTTTCTTTAGAGAATTTTACGTATAAGAACATTATTATAAACAATGGAGAAGAATGTGGTATATTTCAAAATAAGTAGCCACATTACAGTGGTATACATATACTGTATATGTTTATATATATATACATACACACACACACATACACACACACACATATATATAAAACACTACATATATAACATTATATATAACACTATATTATATACCATATGTACCATTGGGTTTTATCATTGGAATAGGCATTGGGATTTATATTGTTACTGTATTACCTTACAAAATAACTTAAATATAGGAAACAGGAACACATCTACAATGAGTAATTAAATGCATGAATACATTTTCAGTCTATAAAGGAATAATATAATGGAAATTATATTTTCTGTTTCCAACAGTGACCCTCAGATTATTCTGGCCATGCTTTATGCAGCACATCTGAGAGTTGTTTTCATGAAAGCATTAATTGATGAATGTCTGCTGACCTAGAATTAATGCTTATTATTGAATTAACGGTATATTGTGTGCCATGCTACTATACATAGTCAGCCAAAGACATTGACTCTTCCATGCTAAAGGTTTGAGAAGCTTTATACAAGAATCAATATTGATTTTTGCAGGTGCAATCTAGAGCAAACTTCTTGATTGTGAAAGACTATTTTTCAAAGTGGTTCTCAAAGCTCCTAGTTTCTTCTAATATATTGGCTGCAATAATCTCAGCTCAGAACCAGTTATTTGCAGAATATTGGCTGCCAGAGGTTGTTGCTTCTAACAGTGGGTTTACATTGATCTCAGTTTTGTTTAAAATACTTGTGAACTGGAAATTTATTTATGCTTTCAATGCCCTCAGATAAATGGTCAGGCTGGGAAGATAGTGTAGATTACTGAGAATGACCTAAAATAGATTCAAGGAGAAGACTGACCAAGTTTTGCCACATATATGGTGTTCAGCATGTCATTTCATGATCAAATACAGGAACGAATCCTACTAAATTGCTAATTAGATGTCTTAACTGTTTTATTTTATATATATATATATATACATATATATGAATATATGTAATATATAAATAATTAAGTATAAAATATAAAATAAACTATATATATTCTGATGACAAAAAATATGAAACTCATCAGTCTTTAATTATTTTCACCATATTCTTCATCAAGACTAGTATTGTCCAATAAAGTTTCCATTTATTATAATAAATGTTATAGAATAGAGTATCTAATATGGGTTATAAGATTCAGAATACAGATGGGCAAGTATGCCATTCTAGCCAGTGGAAAAATTTACTATTGAGAGTGTCTTTATAATGAAATTAAATTACTTCAGCTCTAAAGTTATTATAACCCAAATCCAAAGAATGGAATTATAATTTGTATCTAAGTTACACCAAAATAAAAATGGATAATCTATGAATAATAATATAGTAAAGAATATTTTAAAATCGGAGCCCCGATGCAGTGGAATTGCTCTTATGCCAAGTGCATCACAAAATTCTCTCTATTTATAGGAAGCCCTAGATGACTCATGTATTATTCTTTTCGGCTATAGTAACACTCCTCTTTCTTTTGTGTTTTCATTTGTGTTTCATTATGTATTTCATTCAGTAGTATTCATCAGGCATTCTACTAAAAGCTCCACATAACATTTAATCTGCACAGTAACTCTACAAAATATATCTTTTGAAGAAAACTGAGGCTCCAAGAAATGAAGTAGCTTATAGTCTCAAATAGGAAATTACAAACTAGAACTCTAAATTGATCTTTCACCCTTTCTTTAATAGCACTTATTTTTTTAAAGAATTTATTTATTTATATGACAGACAGAGCACAAATAGACAGAGGCAGGCAGAGAGAGAGGGGAAAGCAGGCTCCTTGACGAGCAGAGAGCCTGATGCGGGGCTCGATCCCAGGACCCTGAGATCATGACCTGAGCTGAAGCCAGAGGCTTAACCCACTGAGCCACCCAGGCACCCCAATAGCACTTATTTTTTATAACACTTTCATATTTACTGAAAAATTGAGATGATGATAGGGAAGTTTTCATATATCCCATACCCAGTTTTCTTTATTACTAATACATGAGATATTTGTTATAATTAATGGAACATATTGTTACATTATTATTAACCTGTCTACAGTTTGCTTAGATTTGTGTAGTTTTTACTTATATGTACATTTTAATATTTCTGTTGCAGGATCCCATTTGGTATATGCATTACATTAGTTGTCTTGTTCCTTTGGACTTTTCTGGGCCATTGTAGTTTCTCAAATTTACCTTGTTTTTGATGTTCTAGATGGTTTCGAGGGGTACTGGTCAAGTATTTTGTAGAATGTCTGTCAAATGGGATTTGTCTGATATATTTTTTTTATGATGAGACTCAAGTTACTTGTAATTTAGAAGAAGATTAGAGATGTAACATGTCATTTTAATTATATCATATCAAACATATATATATATACACACTATCAAGATGAATTATGACTAATAATATTATCCTTGATTATTTGGCCAAGATAATGTTTCTCAGGTTTCTCTACTATAAAATCACTATTTTTTCTCCTTTGCATTTTCTACACTTTGGACAGAAGTCACTATGCACAGTCTAGCTTAAAAGATGGGGAAATTGCTCCCTTTTCTTGAAAAGGGTATTCATACAAATTTTCTTGAAAATGGGTATTCATACAAATTAGTAGGAATACCTACATGGGAGAATTATTTTTGTTAGCTGTAGGTTTATGTGCTTTATCAAGTTGAGGTATTCTCTAGTTCTACTTTGGAGGGACTTTTTATCATGAATGGGTGTCAGATTTCATCAATGTTTTTTCTGCACCAATAAATGTGATTAGATGATTTTTTTTCTTAGTCAGTGGGTTACATTAATTGATTTAAAAATGTTGAACAGTTTTGCATGCCAGTAGTAAATACCACTTGGTTGTAGTGTGTAATTCTTTTTTCAAATTGTTATATTTGATTTGATAATATTTCATTGAGGATTTTTATAGCTCCATTCACAAGAAATATATATCTGCAGTATAAGAGAGAGAATCTTAAGCAGGCTTCATGTCCAGCATGGAGCCCATGGCAGGGTTCCATCTCACAACCCTGAGATCATGACCTGAGCCAAAATCAAGAGTTGGACACTTAACCAACTGAGCCACATCGGATAAGGCTCTAAAAAACACTTTTCTTTTGCTAAGTCTTTATTTTTTTAAATTTTTATTTATTTTTTAAAAGATTTTATTTATTTTTTTGACAGAGAGAGATCACAAGTAGGCAGAGAGGCAGGCAGAGGGAGGAGGAAGCAGGCTCCCCGCTGAGCAGAGAGCCCGATGTGGGGCTCGATCCCAGGACCCTGAGACCATGACCTGAGCCGAAGGCAGAGGCTTTACCCACTGAGCCACCCAGGTGCCCCTATTTTTTAAAATTTTTAATGAATCTTTATAACTGAGGGTTCTCAGCATGTTTTAAATGGTTACTTCTCTCCACCCCTACCACCACCACTACCAGAAATATGAGGGATTTTCTTGGTCCTTTACCATGAGATTTTGCAAGGGTTCTCAGGAGTAAAACCCGCAGAAGTGTGGATTGCCTCAAGACTGCAGTTTGCAAGAGTTTCTCTCTCTTACTCTAATCTACATTCCAACTCCAATAATTCATCAAATTTACTTTTAAGGGTTCCTACAAGTTTATGGCTTTTGTGGCATGTGTTCCTGTAATCTGAGCTCAGCTGTACTTACCTTTATTTTCCTTTTCCTCCAGATTTCAGCATAATGGCTTGCCTTGTGATTTCTATTTTCTGATTGGTGCAAGAGAAGTGGTCCATTTTCAGTTTGTTCAGCTTTTATTGTACTTCTTAAGTACAATACTAATATTCCTTAATTAATATCTTTCAAGCTCTTTATATATTAGGGCTGAAACTAGAAGTCAAATTCTTTATTCTTAATCATTATACCGTCCTATAATGGTTTACAAACTTTATCATGCCCCAGAATTTCCTAGAGAACTTGTTAAAACTGAAATTATTAGGCACCACTTTTCAAGGTTTTTAATTAAGTAGGCTTAAGGTAAGGTCTGAGGATTTCCCTTTCTTACAAGGTCCCAGTTAATGCTGATGCTGCTGATCCATGGACCACACTTTGAGAACCATTGCTCTATTTTAGTAGCTGCTCTTAATTGAATTCCATCCATATGAGTCAAGCTATCATGAAAATGGATGTCCTGTCCAAACTGCTTCCTGAGTTTGACTATACTGTTATTGCTATGTTGAAATCATCCTTATTTCTTTGCTATCCTTGCCACATTTCCTATTACGTTTTGTTTGTTTGTTTGTTTTTTGGTTTGCTGAAGGAAAGTTTTAATGCTGCCAGTGTGGTTTTTTTTTTCTTTTTTAATGTTACCTTGCTGAATTTTTGTTATGTAAAGCTCTTAATTGTAAAACAAAATCCAATTCTCAGAGAATTTGAAGTCCCAAACCCATTTCAGAGAAGTAATGTGGTATGTAATTTTTCTGCGCAGAAAAATATTTATGTATGGGTCTATGTAGTCCTTAAGATGCTTTTTTAAACTAAGGATGCTTGGGGCACCTGGGTGGCTCAGTTGGCTAAGAACCTGACTTTTGATTTTGGTTCAGATCATGATCTCAGGGGCATGAGATTGAACCTGGAGTCTACTTGAGATTCTCTCTCCTTCCCCTCTCCCTCTGCACCTGCTACCCACTTGTTTGCTCTCTTTCTCTCTCTCAAGTAAAGAAAGCAGTCTTTAAAAAAATAAATTAAGGATGCCATGAAATTTTATTTTATACAGTATCTGTAGTCTCTGTCATTATTGAGACAATTGCATAGTATCCCATTTTATGAATTTGCCATAATTTAGTTAACATTTTTGTACATGAACTTTAGGTCATTTAGAATGCTTTCTGTGAAACAATGTAGCACTTGGCATTTGTTTACACAAGTCTCTCTGATCCTGTAATGGTGTTATTGTGGTATAAATCCCTACAAATAGAATTTTTCAGTCAAAGGGCATATACAATTATCTGCACTAATTAACAATATAAACAATAGTTTGAGAATAACACCAATTTCCCTTCCTATTGCCAACAAAAAAAAATGTTACAAATTTTTGAAATTTGCAAATTTGGAGTCTTATTGTATGAATAAGTATAGCCAAAGAATTTAGATAGATACAATTTTTAGGCCTGAAGTCTTATATTTTACTGTCTTCTGTGTTCTACTTCTCTCCCTCTTTCTCTCTCTCTCTTAATCTCTCCCTCAGTACCTATCTCTCTAAACACCTCAATCCCCATCTCCTCACCTTGATATTATGTGAATCGTATACTTGGTTGTGAATATAACACTTTATCTGACCTTTATTAGTATATTGGATCTCACTGTTTCAGAGAGACCTTGAAAAGTGTGTATGAATGACTTGGTGGCTTTGCTTTCTACCTTGATAAGGGGATGCTTTGTTTCTATCACTTAACACTGTTCACCTTGGCACTCTCATCTCTGAGAGGCACACAAATGTATCTCTTAGCTAATTTAAATTTTAGTCCTCAGGCAAAAAAGCTTACTTTATCAAAATTGCTTTTCTTCCCACTTATTTGGCATCTAGCTTCAGTATAATTTCATATTTACTTTGTAGAACTTTGTCGAAAGTGGCAAAGAACATATACACATCAACGTCATGAAAAATTTCCCTTCATCTAGGGCCATGTTTTCATGTGCTTTGTTTCCTGTATCTGTAATTACTTAAATTGGTTTTCCTGTAATATTTGAGTTTTGGTCACTCATAACTTGATTGTCTTCACTAAGCCAATGTCACATTTTAAGTTTTATTATTTATTATTATTATCTTTAACCCAAAAAGCATCTGGAACTCCAGTTTTCGTATCTATACTCCTGGTTGGCAGGAGGGACTCCTTGTAATTTTTTCACAGGGTGGAGGGATCCATTGAGCTCCTTGAGAGGCTCTAGGGATGATCTAGTTTCACATTGTCTTGTGTGTCTGCGTACTTGGCTGTTCTTCAGATGCCTCACCAGAAGGGCTTAAAAGTAGAAAGTGGGTCAAGAATGATATGCACACATTAATCTATTTTAAATTGGGGTTTTCATATTTTCCTTATTGATTATGAGAAATCTTTGACATATTTTGTATATTAACGTTTTATTATGTTTAAAACATATTTTCTTCAATATGTTATCTTTTAATTATCTCTCTACTTTTTTCATAACAGAAGTTTTAAATATTTATGTACTCAAGTGTGCTAATCTTTTCTTTTGGGTTTTGGTTTTTACATCAGCCTTAGAAAGGCATTCCCGTATTTGTAATAAACTTTAAAATGTTCTCTATTAATTTAAAAAAAGTGTTCATTTACTTATTTAAATATACTTTATTTTTTTAGAGCAATTTTAGGTTTACTACAAAATTAAGTGGAAAGTACAAAGAATTCTATATATCTCCTACCCTCCTCAAATACCAGCATCTCACACCTGGTTGGTATATTTATTACAGTCAGTAAGCCTCCATGACACATGACTATCACCCAATGTCTGAAGTTCATATTAAGGTTCACTCTTGGTATTAATCATTTCGTGGGTTTCAACACATATATAATGACATTTAGCCACCACTGTAATACCATGTAGAATAGATTCAATGCCCTAAATATCATCTGTGCTCTACCTATTTATCCACCCTCCCCTTTAACTGTAAAATCTTGATGATGTGGTCTATACAGCTGATTTACCTTCTGTTAGAACTAAAGGCTTAAACCTTGTAGACACTGATAGCTCTCTAGGAATTTGGCATAAATTCCCCTGGTTTTAGGAAAACTTAAAGTGGAAACCAAAATGTATTTCTTCTTGACACAGCCAACATCTGTAATGGGTTCAATCATAACTAAATCCAGTTGACTGAGAATTGTATTCTTATATTTCCAAGTTAGCTTTCAGAGTCATAGTACTTTGTCAGGGGGCTTTGACATTTGTTGTTTTCTAAAAATTTTTAAAGAATTTATTATCAGAATTTTTTCCTTTTTTAAAAATTTAAACTTTATTTATTCAGTGTTCCAAGATTCATTGCTTATGCATCACACCCAGTGCTCTATGCAATACATGCCCTCCTTAATACCCACCACCAGGCTCACAAAAACCCCACCCATGCTCCTCCAAAACCCTCAGTTTGTTTATCAAAATCTACAGTCTCTAATGATTCACCTCCTCTGATTTTCTCCAACTCCCTTCTCCTCTTCTTCTCCCAATGTCCTCTGTAGAATTTTTTTTCTTTTCTTCTAATTTTTTAAATTAACATATACTATATTATTAGTCCCAGGGATAAAGGTCTGTGAATTGCCAAGTTTACACACTTCACACCACTCACCATAGCATATACCCTCCCCAATGTCCATAACCCCACCACACTCTCCCTATTCCCCTCCCCCCAACAACCTTCAGTTTGTTTTGTGAGATTAAAAGTCTCTTATGGCTTGTCTCCGTCCTGATCCCATCTTGTTTCATTTATTCTTTTCCTACCCCCAAACCAATAACATTGTATCTCAACCTCCTCGTATCAGGGAGATCATATGATAGTTGTCTTTCTCCGATTGACTTATTTCACTAAGCATAATACACTCAAGTTCCATCCATGTTGTTGCAAATGGCAAGATTTCATTTCTTTTGATGGCTGCATAGTATTCCATTATATACATGTATATGTATATACATATATATATATGTATATATATGTGTGTGTATATCTGCATATATATATACACATATATATGTGTGTGTGTGTATATATGTATATATATACACACCACATCTTCTTTTTTTAAGATATTATTTATTTATTTGACAGAGAGAGATCACAAGTAGGCAGGGAGGCAGGCAGAGAGAGAGGAGGAAGCAGGCTCTCCACAGAGCAGAGAGCCCAGTGTGGGGCTTGGCCCCAGGAACCTGGGATCATGACCTGAGAGAAGGCAGAGACTTTAACGCACTGAGCCACCCAGGCACCCCTATACCACATCTTTTTATCCATTCATCTGTTGATAGACATCTAGGTTCTTTCCATAGCTTAGCTATTGTGGACATTGCTGCTATAAACTTTTGGGTACACGTGCCCCTTTAGATTACTACATTTGTATCCTTAGGGAAAATACCCAGTAGTGCAATTGCTAAGGCATAGGGTAGCTCTATTTTCAACTTTTTGAGGAGCCTCCGTGCTGTTTTCCAGAGTGGCTGCACCAACTTGCATTCCCACCAACAGTGTAGGAGGGTTCCACTTTCTCCACATCCTTGCCAGCATCTGTCATTTCCTGACTTGTTAATTTTAACCATTCTGACTGCTGTGAGGTGGTATCTCATTGTGGTTTTGACTTGTGTTTCCCTGATGCCAAGTGATGTGGAGCACTTTTTCATCTGTCTGTTGGCCATCTGGATGTCTTCTTTGCAGAAATGTCTGTTCATGTACTCTGCCCATTTCTTGATTGGATTATTTGTTCTTTGGATGTTGAGTTGGATAAGTTCTTTATAGATTTTGGATACTAGTCCTTTATCTGATATGCCATTTGCAAATATATCCTCCCAATCTGTCAGTTGTCTTTTGGTTGTGTTAACTATTTCCTTTGCTGTGCAAAAGCTTTTGATCTTGATGAAGTCTCAATAGTTCATTTTTGCCCTTGCTTCCCTTGCCTTTGGCAATGTTCCTAGGAAGAAGTTGCTGCAGCTGGGGTCGAAGAGGTTGCTGCCTGTGTTCTCCTCAAGGATTTTGATGGATTCCTTTCTCACGTTGAGGTCCTTCATCCATTTTGAGTCTATTTTCATGTGTGGTATAAGGAAATGGTCCAGTTTCATTTTTCTGCATGTGGCTGTCCAATTTTCCAACACCATTTGTTGAGTAGGCTGTCTTTTTTTCATTGGACATTCTTTCCTGCTTTGTCAAAGATTAGTTGACCTTAGAGCTGAGGGTCTATTTCTGGGCTCTCTATTCTGTTCCATTGATATGTGTCTGTTTTTGTGCCAATGCCATACTGCCTTGATGATGACAGCTTTGTAATAGAGATTGAATTCTGGAATTGTGATGCCACCAACTTCTGTTTTTTTATTTATTTTTATTTTTTTTAATATTCCACTGGCTTTTTGAGGTCTTCTCTTGTTTCATATAAATTTTAGGATTATTTGTTCCATTTCTTTGAACAAAATGGATGGGACTTTGATAGGGATTGCATTAAATGTGTAGATTGCTTTAGGTAGCATAGACATTTTCACAATATTTGTTTTTCCAATCCATGAGCATGGAACATTTTCCATTTCTTTGTGTCTTCCTCAATTTCGTTCACGAGTACTTTATAGTTTTCTGAGTATAGATTATTTTCCTCTTTGGTTAGGTTTATTCCTAGGTATCTTATGGTTTTGGGTGCAATTGTAAATGGGATTGACACCTTAATTTCTCTTTCTTCTGTCTTGTTGTTGGTATAAAGAAATGCAACTGATTTCTGTGCATTTATTTTATATCCTGACATTTTACTGAATTCCTGTACAAGTTCTAGGAGAATTGGAGTGGAGCCTTTTGGGTTTTCTACATATAATATCATACCAACTGCAAAGAGTGATAATTTGACTTCTTCTTTGCCCATTTGGATGCCTTCAATTTGTTTTTGTTGTCTGATTGCTGAGTCCAGGACTTCTAGTACTATGGTGAATAGCAGTGGTCATAACGGACATCCCTGCCATGTTCCTGATCTTAACAGAAAAGCTCTCAGTTTTTCTCCATGAGAATGATATTTGTGGTGGGTTTTTCATAGATGGCTTTGATAATATTGAGGTATGTGCCTTCTATCCCTACACTTTGGAGAGTTTTGATAAGGAAGGGATGCTGTACTTTTTCAAATGCTTTTTCAGCATCTATTGAGAGTATCGTATGGTTCTTGTTCTTTCTTTTATTAATGTATTGTATCACATGGATTGATTTGCAGATGTTAAACCAACGTTGCATCCCTGGAATAAATCCCACTTGGTCATGGTGAATAATCCTTTTAATGTACTATTGGATCCTATTGGCTAGTATTTTGGTGAGAATTTTCGCATCTGTGTTCATCAAGGATATTGGCCTGTAATTCTCTTTTTTGATGGGATCCTTGTCTGGTTTTGGGATCAAGGTGATGCTGGCCTCATATAATGAGTTTGGAAGGGACGCCTGGGTGGCTCAGTTGGTTAAGCGGCTGCCTTCGGCTCAGGTCATGATCCTAGCGTCCTGGGACCGAGTCCCACATCGGGCTCCTTGCTCGGCGGGGAGCCTGCTTCTTCCTCTGCCTCTGCCTGCCACTCGGCCTGTACTCACTCTCTCTCTCTCTCTAACAAACAAATAAATAAAATCTTTTAAAAAAATGAGTTTGGAAGTTTTCCTTCCATTTCTATTTTTTGGAACAGTTTCAGGAGAATAGGAATTAATTCTTTTTTAAATGTTTGGTAGAATTCCCCTGGGAAGCCGTCTGGCCCTGGGCTCTTGTTTCTTGGGAGATTTTTGGTTACTGTTTCAATCTCCTTACTGGCTATGGGTCTGCTCAGGTTTTCTCTTTCTTCCTGGTTCAGTTGTGGTAGTTTATATGTCTTTAGGAATGCATCCATTTCGTCCAGATTGTCAAATTTGCTGGCATATAGTTGCTCATAATATGTTTTTATAATTGTTTGTATTTCTTTTGTGCTGGTTGATTTCTCCTCTTTCATTCATGGTTTTATTTATTTGGGTCCTTTCTCTTTTCTTTTTGATAAGTCTGGCCAGGGGTTTATCAATCTTATTAATTCTTTCAAAGAACCAGGCCCTAGTTTTGTTGATTTGTTCTATTGTTTTTGTTGTTGTTGTTGTTTTATTTGTTTGTTTGTTTGTTTCTATTTCATTTATTTATGCTCTGATCTTTATTATTTCTCTTCTCCTGCTGTGTTTAGGCTTTCTTTGTTGTTTTTTTCTCTAGCTCCTTTAGGTGTAGGGATAGATTGTGTATTTGAGACCTTTCTTGTTTCTTGAGAAAGGCTTGTATCGCTATATATTTTCCTCTCAGGACTGCCTTTGCTGTGTCCCACAGATTTTGGACCATTGTGTTTTGATTTTCATTTGTTTCCATGAATTATTTCAATTCCTCTTTAATTTCCTGGTTGAACCATTCATTCTTTAGAAGGATGCTGTTTATTCTCCATGTATTTGGGTTCTTTCCAAATTTCCTCTTGTGATTGAGTTCTAGCTTCAGAGCATTGTGGTTTGAAAATATGCAGGGAATGATCCCAATCTTTTGATACTGGTTGAGACCTGATTTATGACCCAGGATGTGATCTATTCTGGAGAATGTTCCATGTGCACTAGAGAAGAATGTGTATTCTGTTGCTTTGGGATGGAATGTTCTGATATATCTATGATGTCCATCTGGTCCAGTGTGTCATTTAAGGCCTTTATTTTCTTGTTGATCTTTTTGCTTGGATGATCTGTCCATTTTAGTGAGGGGAGAGTTAAAGTCCCCTACTATTATCGTATTATTGTCAATGTGTTTCTTTTATTTTGTTATTAATTGGTTTATATAGTTGGCTGCTCCCACATTAGGGACATAGATATTGAGAATTGTTAGATCTTCTTGTTGGACAGACCCTTTGAGTTTGATATAGTGTCCTTCTTCATCTCTTATTATAGTCTTTGGCTTAAAATATAATTGATCTAAGGATTGCCACCCCAGCTTTCTTTTGATGTCCATTACCATGGTAAATTGTTTTCCACCCCCTCACTTTAAATCTGGAGGTGCCTTTGGGTCTAAAATGAGTTTTTTGTAGACATCATATTGATGGGTTTTGGGTTTTTTTTATCCATTCTGATAACCCTGTGTCTTTTGATTGGGGCATTTAGCCCATTTACATTCAGGGTAACTATTGAGAGATGAATTTAGTGCGATTGTATTGCCTGTAAGGTGACTATTACTGTATTTTGTCTCTGTTCCTTTCTGACCTACTACTTTCAGGGTCTCTCTTTGCTTGGAGGACCCCTTTCAATATTTCCTGTAGAGCTGGTTTGCTGTTTGCAAATTCTTTTAGTTTTTGATTGTCCTGGTAGCTTTTTATCTCTCCTTCTATTTTCAGTGATAGCATAGCGGGATACAGTATTCTTGGCTGCATGTTTTTCTCGTTTAGTGCTCTGAATATATCATGCCAGTTCTTTCTGGCCTGCTAGGTCTCTGTGGATAAGTCCACTGCCAATCTAATATTTTTACCATTGTATGTTACAAACTTCTTATCCTGGGCTGCTTTCAGGATTTTCTCTTTGTTGCTAAGACGTAAATGTTACTATTAGATGATGGGTTGTGGACCTATTCTTATTGATTCTGAGGGGGATTCTCTGCACCTTCTGGATTTTGATGCTTGTTCCCTTTGTCATATTAGGGAAATTCTCTACAATAATTCTCTCCAATATACCTTCTGCTCCCCTCTCTCTTTCTTCTCTCTTTTGCTCAGCTTCTTTATTCTCTGTCATTTGGTCTTCTATATCACTAATTCCCTCTTCTGCCTCATTTATCCTAGCAGTAAGAGCCTACATTTTTTATTGCACCTCATCAATAGCTTTCTTGATTTCAACTTGGTTAGATTTTAGTTCTTTTATTTCTCCAGAAAGGGCTTTTATTTCTCCAGACAGCGTTTCTCTAATATCTTCCATGCCTTTTTTAGCCTGGCTAGCACCTTGAGAATAGTAATTCTGAACTCTAAATCTGACATATTACCAATGTCCATATTGATTAGGTCCCTGGCCTTTGGTACTGTCTCTTGTTCTTTTTTTTTTTCCCCCCTGTGGTGAGTTTTTCTGCCTTGTCATTTTATCCAGTTAAGAATATATGAAGGAGTGAATAAAATATTAAAAGGGTTGCAAGGATCCCAGTAAAATGTGCTTTAACAAATCAGAAGAAACTGCAAATCGTGGGGGGAAGAAAGGAGGTAAAAAGAAGTTCAGAAAAGAAATTTAAAAAAAGGAAAAATATAAAAAAGATAATGTATATATTAGACTGGTGACTAGAACAGGGTCACCCACTTAATTTTGGGATTATTTTGGTCTCTTAGAAGAAACTACCTCCCCAAATTTTAAGGAATAAAAAACATATATAAGAATAAATACAATAAAGAGATGGAATATGACTATAGATGAAAAATTATTTTTTTAATGTCTAAAAAAAGAGTTGATAAGATAAATTGGTTGGGAGAATAAAGAAAAAGAACGTGAAGAGAATTTGTTCAGGCTGGAGACTAGAACAAAGTCCTGTGCTAGATTTAGGGTATATTTTGATCTATTAGAAGAAGTTGTATCCCAAATTTTTTTAGAGGAAAAAACCCTATGTGTATACAAAAAATAAAGTTAGATACAATGAAGGATAAAACATGACTATAATAATGAAGGTTCAAAAAAAGTTTTTTATGAAAATATTGCTAAGAAAAACTAGTTAAAATGTTAAAAGCAGAAGGGTAAAAGTTTAAAAAAATTAGCAGAAGAAAAAAATAAAATTAAAAACAAATTAATTAGCTTTGCAAGATTAAAAATCATGGGGAGAAAGCCATGGATTCCATGCATTCCTTTCTCCACCTCTGGAATTTCTCTGTTCAGTGAACTGGGTCTTGGCTGGATTTCTTGCTGATCTTCTGGGGAGGGGCCTGTTGTAGTGATTCTCAAGTGTCTTTGCCAGAGGTGGAATTGCACCGCCCTTACCAGGGACCAAGCTAAGTAATCCGCTGGCATTCACGTTCAGGAGCTGTTGTTCCCTGAACGCTTTCCTTAGAGTTCCGGAGGATGGGAATGAAAATGGTGGCCTCCCAATCTCCAGCCTGGAGGAGCCAAGAGCTCAGGGCCCCACTCCTCTGTTTGCCCTTGGAGAAAAGCGCTCAATCACTCCCATCTCCCTGGTCTCTGGCCCCGCCTGGAGTCTCCAAACCCTGCAGATCCCTGCGGTCTTCTGGGGGTTGGGAGGTCTCCCCAGATCTTGTGGGGTCTCTCCTCACAGAGCAGTGGCCTGTGCCATGGATGACAATTTAAGGCAACCCCGATTTGAGAGCTCACTCATCAGCTCTGTCTCTGTAGCTGGCTTCCCTGCTCTAATACCTGTGAGCTCTGCAACACTCAGACACCCCCGATCCTTCTGTGACCCCGTGGGACCTGAGACTGTGCTGTCTCCACATGGGCTTCACCCTGGCTTAGCCTCTGGAGCAATGTCCCTCAGTGGAGCAGATTTTAAAAGTCCTGATTTTGTGCTCCATTGACAGGATCTGGACCCTCCCCCTATAGTCTATCTTCCCATTGCTTTGGATTCACTTCTCTGCAGGTCCTACCTTTCAGAAAGTGGTCGATTTTCTGTTTTAGAATTGCTGCTCTTCTTCTCTTCAATCTCCTGTTGAATTTGTAGGTGTTTGGAATGGTTCGATAAGCTATCTAGCTGATCTCCTGCTGCCTGATGTTGTCTCAGCCTGCTACTTCTCCACCATCTTGACTCTTCCTCCACTCTATAAATTTATTAAGAGAACAAAGCAAAAATTTTTTTTTAATTTTCTTAAAAGTCCAGAGATTTTCTTTTTTTTTATTTTCAAAAATTTTTAATATATTCAGTTAGCCAATTTTTGGACATCATTAGTTTTTGCTGTAGTGTTGAATGATTCATTAGCTGGAAATAAAGCCATAGGTTTGTCATAGTAATGTAAGATTAAAAAATTGTGTGTAAATTTGAACTTCTTGTTAGATGATTGTTTAGATTTTTGCTGAGCAGTATGCTTTTTATACCATTTGTCTTGATAAATATTTGTTCTTTTTTAAATCTAGTATACTAGATAAGAAGGAAAATAAGCCTTTAAAAAACAAAATCTATTTAAAGTTTTTCTCATTCTAGTCTTAATTTTCCTCAAGATCAATGTTATTGCTCAAAGGTTCCTGTATTCAGTTTTATTCAAATTATAGATATTTAAAATACATCAGTAGGTAAAGTAAATTAAAGGCCAAACTTACAAAATTCAAATTATCTAAGGTTCCTGATACATTGAACTCTTTAGCCATGACATGAGTCTAAAGATGTGCTATTTGAAAATTAGAAACTTGTGATGTCAAAGTGGAAATTTACCTGAGCTTAAACATTAGTTCAGTGACATTGAGTCTAATACCCTGTTTCCATCTTTTATGCAACATTGTCCAAGGCTATATTTTAAAAACATATAGATCATCCTGGAGTTAAACCTTTTTCATGTCTCATTTATCCATTTCTGATTTGTGAGGATTCAATCGTTGATGCCTTAAAATCGGAAAGGAAGCATTTCAAAATACTTTCAAACATGTAGTTAGTAATTGAGGGTAGTCCGTTTAAATGTAGGCCTTGGTTAACATGTTCTCAGTATTAAGGTGCTCTTTAAAAAATTATTTTCTTTTAGGGGCATTATCAAATACAAAACTGATTAAGCAATCAAACTCCACTCTAGTTTCAGAGTAAAATGTTAGCCATTCTGCCACTCATTCTTTCTTTTATTACACCTCATTATTGTCTCTTTAGATTCTTTCTTTCTGTTCCGAATGATTTCCTACCTTATGGCCACTGAAGGAACATAGTGGAAGGGTAAAGAATTAATTAAAGTGCTAATGGTGCAATTAGTAGTAACTGTGAACTGTTAAAGCGTTTCCTCAGATGTTTTATAGCTTGTGAGACATCATCTTCACCTCAGCCGACGAATACTGACCACCTGTTATCTATTACCATAACATTATACAAGCAGGCTGACAGAAAGCAATCTGGTCTCCAGTGATTGGACTGCTGAAGCAATTGACAGACAGTTTCCACAAAGGTAAACTGTGAAAGCTAAATGAGATGGTAAATAGAAAGTCAGGCAGGTGTTTAATGGAGAAATACTATTAAAACAACACAGAAGTTGTAAAATGAATGTATTGTTTATGCATATTTTTATGGTGTTGAGTTTGATTCAGTGTTTGAAGACAGTAACTTTAAAACCAATATTCTATGTCATACAGTTGTAATTACCTGTATGAACTTATAACTTGAGTCAGGAAGCATATTGCACTTAGTAGAGAATGTTGTAAAGGAAGTTTGTTGGTGCTAAACCAGTCTTGGTTAAAATGAAAAAAGTGGTGGTGACGCTTCACACTACATCTCTCTTAAACTTGATGAAGTAAATAAACTTAAAGAGAAAATAAGTTAACTTAGAAAGGAAAGCATAATTTGGCAGATTTCATTGAATTAAGGCTATTTGTTGCTTTAAGTCCTACAAGATTTCTTCTGGATGCTGAATAACACTGAATTTCTAATATGACTTGTTCAATTATTGATTTGTTGCTATCTGTTCTCTAGGAAAGTCAGATGAAGATCAGCATGACAGTATTTATAGGCTGCATCTCATCTGTGGGATGTAATCCATCTTCGTTAAGTTCAGTAAAAGTGATAGATGGCATTTGGCAGTGTAATGATGTGATCACTCTACCAGCGCCTCTTTAAATCATAAGCTGTTGCTTTCTGTTGTGTAGATATTTAATCAGTTATACACCCCATTACTGATTTAATTCAGAATGTCAGTGGCAGTTGAATAATGTGAGTATTTGTATATTAATATCATATTGTATTAATGCTCCCTTCGTTTAAGTGTGCCATTCATTTGAAAATCATAAACTGTTGCTTCATGGGTAGAATAAATTTAATCGAGATGTTAGGCACCTAACACCTTCAGTGTTTTAATTCAGCATGTCAGTGAAAAAATATGTTCCCTTATATCTCTGTTTGTATTTTCTTGACTCGATGGATTATTTGATGAAATCAGCACTTGCTATGAATGGAAAAAAATTCTATTAATGCCTATCCTATGCATATGAACTTTAATTTTCAGATTACAATATAGGAATGGAACTTTGAGAAGATAATGCCAGAGCAACAAATTTTAAAATATAAAGTAGAAAACCCAGCAGTTCTGTAATGGGATATACTATTAAAACAATCTCAGAAGTTCATGAACATTACTATTTTTTTCTTTTTAATTTCATATTAATATCAAGATGCAAGATGCTTTCATATATAAAAATCTCTGGTTCACAATACTCTACCTGATTATGGGGGGTGAATAACTTAAATAACTACTGCTTATATTTCACATTTCTGCTCTCAAATATATTATTCATACCTTACAATATAGAAATAATTATAATTAAAGAATTCTTTTTTTCTTTAGGAAAACTTGGTGACATCACTATCTTTTAAAGACCTTTACACTTATTTTGCAGGATCTTAGTGTTGATTCCAACACTCAGAATAAATATCTATGGAAAAACTTGAACACATTGTTTGGCATAATGAATCTATATAATTAATTGAAAAATTTTGTTTTCAATCTATAAGGAGCTTCTGCATTACCATAATAGTGATAATGTTTGTATCTGCAATACTTCTTTCTAACAAATCACAAAATTTATATAGAAATAGTCTCACTGAACTTCATAACATACCAAGAACAGTTAAGGAATTACTTGTTATTACCTCCATTTCACAAATGAGAAAAAGGTGATTTGGGGACTCCCTCCTGCTCACTTGGTCAACCAATAACAGTGACTGGATTGAAAATCAGTTTTCAGTTTATGCTCAGGACCTCAACAGCCCTGAGGTCCCATGGTTTTCAGTGCTACAGACTTTCAGCCATTCCTTTTTATATCTGTCTTTACTATTTCTGTGATTAATTTATTTTCTGAAAAAATATTATATGGATATATATGTGTGTTTGTGTACATATGTACACATACACACACATATGCACAGACTCTGAGATTCTAAATCATTTTAAATAAATGCTTGTCAAACTACAAAAACAGTCCATGTTGCGATCACACTAATTATTCTGTTTTCAGATAGTTTAGATAAGAAGAGATTTATGGGAAATACAGTAATAAGGGGCCATATACTTACAACCAGTCTTTGATGCCCATTTCTATCAGAAGAGCTATTTAGATGTCTTTGCATAATTGTTTTACAAACAGAAAATAATTATTTTCCAATCTGCACCACCATACCTTTTTTGATTTTCGTTTTATTAAAATCTTAAGCTCCGCCCCCCAGTTCTAACTGAAAATTGTATGACTGCTACTTATTTCAGTTTGAGGGGATTATATTAACGTTACCTTCCCAGCTCCATGTCTTTTAGTCAGCACTCCTGACCTCAAGCTTATCAAGGAAACAAACCTTTTACAAATCTGTTTTGGAAACCAGTAGCTTTGGGCAGTAGAAGGGTTTCCTTTACTTGTTCCTTAAGTCCACCTGTTGTGAATATTAATTAACTTTAATAATTAATTATTGCTTTCTCTTCTATGAGGCATATCTTTTTTTTTTTTCTTTAAAGATTTTATTTATTTATTTGACAGCCAGAGATCACAGGTAGGCAGAGAGGCAGGCAAGGGAGGGGGGAAGCAGGCTCCCCACTGAGCAGAGAGCCTGATGCATGGCTCGATCTCAGGACCCTGGGATCAAGACCTGAGCCAAAGGCAGAGGCTTTAACCCACTGAGCCACCCAGGCGCCTGAAGCATATCTTTATTCTTTACTTATTTTCTCAAGTCTAACTGCCTAATGGAGAGGTAAAGGATTATTGAATCTTTCAGTTCTATTTCCTGTCATGCAATCCGTTCTATTTTTACGTGAGAGCCTTGATGTTTTCCATATATATTGCATGTTCCACGAATGGTAAAAATTTAAAAAACCCAATAAATAATTTTCATTTTCACATTATAGCATTTCTTTTTTTGAGAGTTTTGGTATTTGTGATGAGAGTCCTCATCACATGAGAGTCACAATTTTAAAAATCTTCCTTTTGAAGTGAGATTTTGGAGGACTAATTAGTTAGTTGAAGGAAACAATAAATGCAAATCTGAGAAATACTAAATTTTCAAGGGACAACTTTTAAGATTTTCATGAAAGATAATTATAATTATTGTCTTGACAGTATGATTGTTAACTCTTATCACTTTATCTGAGTAGAAAGCCCTTTCCCTCTTGTCAAACTATGTTGGATAAGACAGTGTATTGCTGATTGTCTGAACATACAGTTTTATCTGAAATTTTCCTTTTCCCTGGATCATTTGAAATGCATAAAAAACAAAACAAAAACAAAAGAAACTTGACACCAGAGGAGAGAAAAAAAATCAGAAGAAAGAATTCCCAACATCAATGTCACATCTTACCTCTTCTAGTATGAAAAATTATTTGTCCTTGAGGATATATTGACTTGACTGGATTATATTGACAAGTTATTTTCTGTTTCCATTGCATTTCTATTTATAAGTAGATTGGTTGTTATGTATCTTATTTCTAACTTAGTAAAACTCTCTCCTATGTTTCTGTTCTGTCATTTTCACTTTTAATGTAAAATGCAGATGTCTATGTGTTATGCTGTGGTACCAGAGTAATGTACAGCTTACAATGCTCACATTCTGCCCTTATTATGGGAGTTTGAGATTAAAAAAAAACAATACTTGGGTAATCAGACCAGAAGAACAGATAACCAAGTTAATGCTCAATCCATGGGAAAAATAATCTAAACTCTTAAAATAGTGAAAAGCACATAGTAAGTGTTTAATAAATGTTGTTAATTAGGTATTTTGTAAGCTTTGTGACTTCCACTCCCCAAACGGTTAACCCCTGACAATGTGAGTTGGCACATGCATATCCCCAATACACTCTTCACAAATTTTATACTACATAATAAAAAGAAATCAACTATTATTATTTGAATGAAGTAGGTGGAAGTTAATATTGCTAAATCCTTTAGTTTTCACCAAGTAATTTAATAGGACAAATATTATTCAAGACTTTTTGTTACTGAAGGTTAAGCGGCTGCCTTCGGCTCAGGTCATGATCCCAGCGTCCTGGGATCGAGTCCCACATCGGGCTCCTTGCTCAGCAGGGAGCCTGCTTCTCCCTCTGCCTCTGCCTGCCACTCTGTCTGCCTGTGCTTGCCCCTGCGCTTTCTCTCTATCTGACAAATAAATAAATTTAAAAAAAAAAAAGAGGTCTGGTTCCTGTTTTGTGACGGCAGGAGTGCTCTGTTCTTTCCAGGAAGGAATGTGTGATTGGTAGATATAGAAAGGAAGGTTATTCAATCATGTGGGGGAAGGCATTTGCTAAGTTTTGAAGACTACTAGGTTAGCCAGAGGGACCTAGGCAGCTTCATTTTGATCACTGAATAATGAATGACCTCAAAGGACAGGACATAATATATATGAACTGATAGTATAAATAAAAGATAAAGTTGTTGGATGTGTTTCATAAACTCTTAAGGATAAAGTTTTGGTTCCTAAAAAGTTTAATGTTGCATGCTAAAATAATTTTCTGCCAACAAATTGTTAAATTAATAGTGAGTTAACAAATTTTTGCAGCAGCATTATTTCTTTTTTCAATTTTTTAGGAGATTTATTTGTCAGAGATAGAGAGCACAAGAATGACGGGGGGCCAGAGGGAGAGGGAGAAGAAGACACTTAAATGACTCAGCCACCTAGGTGCCCCAATTTCTTAATAATTTATACCTGAATCATTTATAATGCAGTCTTCAAAAATGAGCATACAAATTCTGAAACCACATCAGATCATTTTGTAAATGGGTTGTAATGATAAATTCTTAGGTTTCAGTTTATGCAGTCTCAGATATTGATTCCTTGAATAAATTTATAATTTAGAAATGAATTCAAAGGATTTAATTCATTTAATAGGATTAAAGAATGATTTTTAAAGTGTAAGCACTATCAGACTAAGAACAATAGATTGAATAAAGAGATTATTTTAATTGACAGTGTTGGAGCATGAAAGATTTTTATGATAATATTTAAAATTAGATATGTGAGTGACTTTCTTAAGGTCTGTTTCAGTAACTTCTTTTTTCTTTTTTTTTTTTTTGAAGTTTAAGATATTTATTTTGGGTTCGTGCAAGGTCTGAAGAGAGTTGGTTGACTCCATGCAGCAGCTCTGTTCCATGCAGTGACTCAGCAATGTAGATAGCTCCCAGTTCTCTATACCATATCGGGTGGCTTCCAAGATCATCCTGGCAGGGCAAGAGAGTTTATAAAGAATTTACTCTGTTGTTCTTTGCTTTAACTTAGAAATGATGAATACCTCTTCCATTTGCCAGAATTTCACCTATTTGCTAGAATTAACCAAGTTATAAGGAGAAGGCAAGAGGGTAAAAGGATGTTCCTAGAGCAACAGGTGGCCACATTAGTATTTGAAAAAAGAAAATAGAATCAGAGAGGAGTATTACTAAACATGAGAAAAAATACAATATAATACAAAAGCAATGCATTCTTAAGTAATTCTATCTCTAACCATTATTGTACATTGTTTTTCTCCAAAAAGGTTTATGTTTTAGTTAAATCAGTGTGTCTTATTGACATTTGATAATATAAAGGGGAAATATTATTCTAAGGAAATAATATTATCAATGCCTTTATCAAAAAAGTTTTATTTTTATTTATTTATCTGACAGAGAGAGAGAGACATCAATAGAGGGAACACAGGCAAGAAGGGTGAGAGAGGGAGAAGCAGGCTTACCATGGAACAGAGATCCCAATGCAGGACTCGATCCCCAGGACCCCAGGATCATGACCTGAGCTGAAGGCAGACACTTAATGGCTGAGCCACCCAGGCACCCCCTAAAATTTTTTTTTTAAGGAAGGGTCCACATGCACTGTGGAGCCCAACATGGGTCCTGAATTCAAGACCTTGAGATCAAAACCCTGAGATCAAGACCTGTGCTGAGATTAAGAGTCAGTCACTTAACCAACTGAGCCACCCAGGTGCCCCATGCCTTTATCAATTTAATTTTGTGATGAGTGATTTTTTTTAATTTTGGGGGGAGCAAATGTATTATTTGCCCTAAGGGTACAGGTCTGTGGATCATCAGGCTTACACATGTCACAGCTCTCACCATAGCACGTACCCTCCCCAATGTCCATAACCCAGCCACCCTATCCATACCCTCCCACCCTCCAGCAACCTTCAGTTTGTTTTGTGAAATTAAGAGTCTCTTATGGTTTGTCTCCCTCCAATCCTATCTTGTTTCATTTTTTCCCTCCATACACACATGACCTCCCACCCTACCTCTCAAATTCTTCATGTCAGAGAAATCGTATGATAATTGTCTTTCTCTGATTGAGTTATTTCACTTAGCATAAGTTCCATTCATGTTGTTGCAAATGGCAAGATTTCATTTCGTTTGATGGCTGTATACTATTCCATTGTGTGTGTCTCTGCGTATATACACACATGCATGTTTACATATACATAATATACATATGCATGCATATGCATATATTTACATATATGTAAATATATGCATATGCATGCATATATGTATGAAGATGTGTGTATGTGTATGTATACGTGTGTGTGTATATGTATATATGTATATTTACGTGTGTATATCTCACATCTTCTTTGTCCATTCATCTGTTGATGGACATCTAGTTTTTTCCCATATTTTGGCTATTGTGGACATTGTTGTTATGAACATTTGGGTGCACGTGCCCCTTTGGATCACTACATTTGTATCTTTAAGGTTAACCAAGTAGTGTGATTCCTGGGTCATAGGGTAGCTCTATTTTCAACTTTCTGAGGAACCTCCATACTGTTTTCCAGAGTGGCTTCATGAGCTTGCATTCCCACCAAGAGTGCATGAGGGTTCCCCTTTCTCCACACCCTTGCCAACATTTGTTGTTTCCTGACTTGTTAATTTTAGCCATTCTGACTGGTGTGAGGTGGTATCTCATTCTGGTTTTTATTTGTATTTCCCTGATGCCCAATGATGTTGAACACATTTGCATGTGTCAGTTAGCCATTTGGATGTCTTCTTTGCAGAAATGTCTATTCATGTCTTCTGGCCATGACTGAATTTTCTCTTTGTCTGTGGGACTTGTAAGTTTTACTATTAAATGATGGGGTGTGGACCTATTTTTTTATTGTTTTTGAGGGGGCTTCTCTGTGCTTCCTGAATTTTGATGCTTGTTCCCTTCACCAGATTAGGGAAATTATGTACTATAATTTGCTCCGATATACACTCTGCCTCTCTCTTTCTTTTTCTTCTTCTGAGATCCCAATTATTCTAATATTGTTTCATCTTATGGTTTCACTTATCTCTTTGATTCTCCCTTCATGGTCTGGTAGTTGTTTGTCTCGCTTTTGCTCAGCTTCTTTATTTTCCATCATTTATATCTACATCTGTATCTGTATCTATATCTATATCATCTGTACCTGTATCTATATATACACATATTCTTTATTCTCAATCATCTTCTATATCAAAAATTCTCTCTTCTGCCTCATTTATCCTAGCAATAAGAGCCTACATGTTTGATTGCACCTCATTAATAGCTTTTTTTATTTCAACTTGGTTAGATTTTAGTTCTTTTACTTCCCCAGAAAGTGATTTTATTTCTCCAGAAAGGGATTCTCTAATACCTTCCATGTTTTTTTCAAACCCAGCTAGCACCTTGAGAATCATCATTCTGAACTCTAGTTCTAAGATATTACTCATGTCCATATTGGTTAGGTTCCTAGCCATTGGTACTGCCTCTTATTCCTTTTTTTTTTTTTTTTTTTTTTTTTTTTTTGTGGTGAGTTTTTCAGCTTTGTCCTTTTATCCAGAGAAGAATAGATGAATGAGAGAACAAAATACTAAAAGGGCAGCAACAAACTGAGAAAAATATACACTAATAAATCAGAAGAGACCCCAAACCAGGATAAGAGAAAAGGGGGAAAAAAAGAGTATAATTTTGTCTGCTAGAAGAAACTACCTCCTAAAATTTTAAAGAAAGAAAAACTTATATATATACAAAAGTAAGGGTAATCACAATGAAGTGATGGAAGATAAGTGTAAAGATGAAAATTTAAAAAGATTCTAAGAAAGGAGTTGATAAGATAAAAATTTGGTTGAAAAAAGAAAAAAAAAATAGGAAAGAATGTGACCAGGCTGGAGACTAGAACAAAGCCATGTGCTTGATTAAGGTATATTTTGATCTATTAGAAGAAAGTGTATCCCAAAATTTTAAAGAAAAAAAAAAAACCTGTATGTGTACAAAAAATAAGGTCAAATACAATGAAGGGATAAAATATGACTGTAACAATAGAAATTTAAAAAGATTTTTAAAAAGGTATTGGTAAAATAGTTAAAAAAATGTTAAAATAGGAAAGAGGAAATTTTTAAAAAATTGAGCAAGAAAAAAAAATAAAAAATAATTAACTTTGAAAGACTAAATGATCATGGGAATAAAGCTATGAATTCTATGTGTTGCTTTCCCCTAGCTCTGGAGTCCTCCAGTTCTCAATGGTTGGTGAACTTGGTCTTGGCTGGATGTTCTTGCTGATCTTCTGGGGGAGGGGTCTGTTGCAGTGATTCTCAAATGTCTTTGCCTGAGGCAGAATTGCACCACCCTTGCCAGGAGCCTGGCTAATTAATCTGCTCCAGTTCACTCTTGGGAGCTTTTGTTCCCTGAATGTTCTCCATATAACTTTGGAGGAGGAGAATAAAGATGGTAGCCTCCAAATCTCTGCTCCCATAGGAGCTGAGAGCTCAGGGCTCCACCCCTCATTGCAACCTCAGAGAAAAACAGTCAGTCTCCCCCATCTCCTTGGTCTCTGGCCACACCCTGTGCTCACCCAGCCTGTGACCAAGTGTTTCTGTCTCTGGCACACGGCCCCATTTGGAGTCTCCAAACCCAGTAGATTTCTGCCATGCTGCTCCTCCAGGAGGAAAAGAGGGAGTATCTCTGTATCTGCCACTTGTGGGGTCCCTGCTCAAAGAGTAGTGGTCTGAAGTGCCTTGGATCATGGTTTAAGATAACCCTGAGGTGAGAGCCCACTCCTTGGCTCCATCTCTATAGCTGGCTTTCCCACTCTGATACCTAGGAGTTCTGCAGCACTCAGACACCCCTGGTCTTTTTGTGTCCCCATGGGTCCTGGGACCACACTGTCCCCATGAGGGCCCCACCCCTCGCTTAGCCTCTGGAGTGACATCCTTCAGTGGAGCAGAATTCTACATGTTCTGATTTTGTGCTCTGCTGCTCTACCACTTGCTGGGAGCCAGCCACTCCCCTCCCCCAGTCTATCTTCCTGTCATTTTGGATTCACTTCTCCACTCGTTCTATCTTCTGGAAAGTGGTGATTTTCTGTTCCTAGAATTGCTGCTCTTCTTCTCTTCTATCTCCTGTTGAGTTTGTAGGTATTTGGAATGGTTTGGTAACTATCTAGTTGAACTCCTGGGAGTTGATGATATTTAAGTCTCTTACTCCGCCATCGTACTCCTCCCCCAGTGTCTGTGATGAGTGATTTTAAAACAATAATTTGGTATTTTCTAGTCAATTTCTTAGTAAAGTAGCTCAGAAATCAGATGTTCTCTGGGGCACCTGGGTGGCTCAGTTAGTTAAGTGGCTGACCCTTGATTTCAGCTCAGGTCTTGATCTCAGGGTTCTGGGATTGAGCCCCAAGTCATGCTCTGCTCTCAGTAGGGAGTCTGCTTACAGACTTTCTCTTTATCTCTACCTCTCTCTCTGCTGTCTCTCTCTAAAATAAATCAGTCAACCATTTAAAAAATCAGATATTCTCCATCCCCATTTAAATACACTACATTTAATTTAAAAATATTTTTTGAGAATTCAACAAACATGAGAAATACTGCTTATCAACATGAGGTTCTGGACATACTGAGACAATATACAGCCTATTTATGTGCTCTAAGTGGTCAACCCCAGAAAGACAGTGCCTGTGCATATAACTAAGGGATCTTTGAGGAGCTTGAAACATGCTTGGGGAAGTAGACATAAAAGTTATTATGATGCAGTTTAATGAGCATAGAAATAGAAGCATACAATGTGTGAAGTGGGAAGAGATGAGAAAAATGACAATATGAGAAAAGCATCTTGAGAAGACATTCTTTTTAAGATTTCATTTATTTATTTGAGAGAGAGAGAGATCATGACCAGGGGGGGAAGGGTAGAGGGAGAAGGAGACTCCCCACTGAGCAGGGAGCCCAATGAGGGGCTCAGTTCCTGGACCTCGGGATCATGACCTGAGCCAAAGGCAGACACTTAACCAACAGAGCCACCCAAGCACACTTTTTAAAGTGTATTTAATCTAGATGGTAAGAGCACATGACCTAAATCTGTAACCATAATTCAGATATACTAAGATTCCCATGCACATATTTAGACTCTTACCCAACATCCTCCTTGAGGCCATAACACCAGAAGATTTCCAGTCAACAAACCTAAGTAAAATATGGATATTACATGGGAAATTTCACAAGAATGTGCTAACAGGTTTTCACTGAACAACACACAGCAAATTTCTGATTAGATCTCAGTATTTCCTTACTCAAATTTCTCTCTCCAGTTCTTACCTCATAACTTTCTTCTCTTCAATCACATAGCACTGAAAAATCTACTTTATTTTCCAAAGCAATTCAGCTCTCATAGAGAGCTGGTCTTCTCAACAAGAAAATACCATAAAGTTTGATTTACCTCAGACATGTTCCTCTTCAATTATTTCTATAAGTGGTTTATCTAGTTACTTAATTACAATAAAGAGATTTCTTTTGAGAGGCAAATACTACTACTAAGAAGAAAAAAATACTCCATAAATTTAGCAAGCAAAATTAAATCTCCTAAATTTTATTCTGAAGATAGAATATAGAACATGTTTGGAAACCAAAATACATGTTTGGAGACCAAATGTAAACAGTCAGATACAAGTTAAAGTGGTAATGCCATGTTTTAATCAGTGATGTACTATTGTGTAACATGGGAAAGTCCAGTATTAACTGATTTGTACAGAGATGTTTGAGTGATTGAAAGGGAGAATGAGGGAATAAGGATTGGGATTAGCAGTGGTAAGAAAATTAAAAAATTCAGAGTTTGTCATTGTCAATTCCATTAGGCTAACTGTCTATAGCTGGTGATTATAAAAGTTAGGATTCTATTCTCCTACAGAGACTGAGAGCATAGCCCTTATCTTACCTGATGGTTACATTTCAAAGGAATAGCTTTCAGGTCCTTGAGAATGACACTCTTGAGTTGTAGGAGATATATATTAAAAGGGTCACTGGAAGTATTCATCACTGTAAGTGCTTTTTAGTAAATGCTCTAAGAAAGTGTGGTCAGGGTCTATCAGCAAGTGTTGGCTGGAATAAAGTAAATTCTTTTCTCAGCCTTGAACTTTCTCAAACAGACACCTGAAGGGGATTTAGGGTTATTCAAGGGATGCTGCCTTAAGCTGTTAGAAAAGAGGTTAGTGTTTGTTTAATTTTTTAGCATGGGGACAGGGAGTGCATGAAATAATTTGTGCTGAAAGTCTATAGTTTTTAAAGGCCAAGGTTAAGGGTTAGTCCAGAGAGCATTCAGAGGATCCTGGCTAAGAGAGAGTCTTTGCCAGGGGTCATAGGATAGGGCTTATAGCTCACGTCATGAGATGTCTTCTGTTCACTAAGAGCCTTGGGCATCTCTCATAATGGGAAATAGGAGAGAGGAGTAGTAGATATATATAGAGAGACAAGGATGTATATAATCATGAAAGTCAAGCAAGGATAGAATTATGGGAGGAAATAAAAAGAATGAGACACTGTGAAGGGTGACATATAACTCTCCAAGATGTCACTGATGTGTCCCACAGAGAGCAAAAGGCCAATCTAAAGTTGTACTAGATGAGTTTGGTCCATAATTCTCTCTATTCCTCCAATAATCTTCCATTTTCTAAAAAGAAGTACAAGAAGTAAATTGAAGAATGATCCAGCTTTAGAGGAATGAAAGGTAAAGAAAAACAAAAATTGAAGCTAGTAGTAAAGACATTAAAATGGTGGACCGTGTTGTTCATTTTTGGTAGGCCACATATCATAGATGGAGTATAGTAATTAATTACATGATAGAAGATAGATTTCATACTCAAACACTGGGGTACAAATGAACAGTAAGTTCAGTTATAAAAACACTAACAAATAAGAAGGTAAGGGTTGGGAAAGGATAACAGCCAAGTTGAAGCCCAGAAGTGGTATTGTTGAGTGTGATTCCTATTGAGTAGAGAAAGTCATAACAGTTGAGAAGTGCTGAGAATTAGTGAATAAAATATCTGATAAATAAATTTAGGTCACTAAGGATATTGAGGACAGATATGAGGGAGGGAAATGGGGACATTTTATAAATGTATTCAGAGAAGACTGTAGAAATTAATCTTGGTGAGAAATAGAAATTTTAAAAATGAGTTGCATAGACTCAAATGATTTCATTAAAAAGTAAGTGGAAATTTGAAGATATTTTGATAAATGCTTGTGTAACTAAAGTAAACGTGATGACATAAACTTGTTCAGAAAATCACATGTACCACCCTGAAGTTTTGTACTTCTTAATATCTACACTATGTTATTTGGCATTTAATTAATGGCATGTTAGTGGGGAAAAAAGGTTTCTCTTCTAGTAGATTCTAGGGCCCTCCTTTTTGTGTATTTCCTTCTTTATGGTGCTGAGGATATATTAAGTATTCAATAAATAATTCTCCTTGCTTGTAATTGGGATATTTGCAAGAAATTTAACACTATTATTATTATTTTGCTTTAAACATTAGTTAAGTGTAAACACACTTTTATAAACACACAATTCTATACGTTCCACTCCATTTAAACATGTGTAAAGTCTGGGGCGCCTGGGTGGCTCAGTCGGTTAAGCATCTACCTTCAGCTCAGGTCATGATCTCAGGGTGCTGGGATTGATCCAGCCCTGCATCTGGCTCTCTGCTCAGTGAGGAGTCTGCTTCTCTCTCTGTCTGCTCCTCCACATACTGTGCTCTGTCTCTCTCGCTCAAATAAATAAATAAATAAAATCTTTTTAAAAAATAAAAATAAACATGCATAAAGTCAATTTTATTTATTTAAAGCACATTTCAATGGGCTATATCTACTAAGTGAGCCTTTGTATTTCATATTGACATTTTTAGTTGGCTTTTTTTTTTTTTTTTTGCATTATGATATTTTAATATTGTGTGCATGGGGAGCTTGCATGGCTCAGTTGGTTAAGTTTCTGACTCATGATTCCAGCTCAGGTTATGATCTCAGGCTTGTGAGATGGAAGGAGTCTCCTTGAGATTCTCTCCCTCTCCCTTTCCCCTCACTTGTGCACACATACTCTCTCTCCAAAATAAATAAATCTTTAAAAGAAAATATTTTGTGCCCATACAATGTATAGTATTTTATGTAATCAGTGTATTATATGTAACAAATGTATTCTGAATCCATCACAGTTTGTAAAAGATTAAAGAATAATCTCTAAAATTCTTAATATATTTTCATATTGAGTTGAATGCAAAAACACTATTATTTCCTAGCAACCAAATATTTCTATCCATCTCTTACTTTCCTTTCTATTTCCAGTAATAATTTCTGTCCTTTTTCTTTGCAAAATGTGGCCACAGAGGATCAAACCCTTGTTCCACAATCCCTGTCATCTGGAATAGCTTTTCTTCATTTTCCTGCTTCATAACTGCCTATTTTTTTTAAAAAAATTCACTTTTATTCAGTTTTTACTTCCTTTCCTATGTCTCTCTATTTGTTTCTTTCTTTAGAAAAATTTAATATTTCCTAATTGCTTAATTTTCTAGTAATCCCACCCCTTTCCTCCCTAAAAATCATCAAATATTTATATTATAAACCCACAAGTAATAATACTAAGACTCAAAGATATAGTCCAAATGGTTGAGCTTATTCCAAGACTTGAGGAATAAATAATCTGAAGATCAAGTTTTTATAATAAGGAGAGAATTATATTTTCAAATGTAGATTGTGCTGTTTTAGAGTTCAGAAACCCACTCCTATAACAATTGTTATTTCTCCTCTTCTACTTGTGGAAAATAGGGATGATAATTTACAACAAAACATCAGTGTCGCTAAGCATAATTAGCTGTAGCCTTGTGTAGAACAATGCAATAGTAACAATAATAATAATAATACTGCGGATTTACATTAAGCTCTTTGTACTTGGCATTATTTTTAAAACTTTACATATGTTAACTCATGTAATCATGCCAAATGCCTTATGAATTTGGTACTGTTACTATTCCTACATTACGAATAAGGAAATGAAAATTTAAAAAAGTTAAATGAATTGCCCATGGTTGTATAGCTGGTAAGTGATGGTGCAGGGATTCAAAGCCATTATCTGAATCCAGAGTTTATGCTCTTACTTATTACTGTACATGTTTCTCCAGTATATTAGATCTTGGGAATATAAGAATTAAAACATTATTAGGCAGACCCTGCCTTCAATGGACTAATGTAGTAAAAATCCATTTTGAGTTATTCCACAAATAATTTCATTTGTTTTTTCTGTGCCTGGAGCTTTGTCCAGTGTTGGGATACAACTGAGAACAAGCCACTCATGCATCCTGCTCTTACTCTGATGAGGTGACAGACAAAAAGAGCACAAATAGCAAGAGGCAAATAAAAAGAATACATAAACACATAGATGCTCTTCAATTCTCTGGGAATAGATCAGATAAGACAGGGGACAGAGCTGAAAAGAAGAGGACTCTTAAATGAAACCTTAGATAATACTTATATTTTAGAGGTTGGGTGGCAGGGTTACCAGGAGACGATGTTGGGAAGGAAACAACCAGTGAGATGGGAGAGGATAGGCAAGAACATGTAAAACAAACAAGCAAAGAACAACTCTTGAAAGAGTTTCAAAAGGAAGACAGTCAGGAACTCTTAAGTATCTAGATAAGATGAAAAAAAAATGTGTACTGGATTTAGCAATTGAGAAGTTGCTGGTTATCTTAAAAAGGGTAGTTTCAATGTAATTATAAGAGATCATATGATCCAGTAAAATACAAAGTCTTCATGTTGTAAAAAGAGAGGAGAAAACAAAAGGCCCAATGCCCTTGCTAAAGAGCACAAATAGTGGACTTCCCTGTTATAAGAAGACATTCATTTCTCTTAAGGGAAAGGGGCAAGATACAATGAAATGGATCTGTAGATTTGGTGGGAAGCTAAGCAATATGTTTCTGATGAATTTTAGTATCAATACAAACACTTTTGAAATCTTGTACCTAATTTAATTGATTCCACAATTTTATTTTTTCCATCTAATTTTGTCCTTTTATCAAAGAATAGTATCTCTTTAATACATTAACAATGGAACACCTTGTAAATTAAAAAATTATGAAATGGAAGGATTATTATGACACTGATCCCTTAAGTTTATTTGCTTGATAATGGAAATGAATTTATACTCAAATTGTTAATGTCTTCATGAAATATACAATTATAATACTTAAACCTTTAGATAATTTCTATTTTTGAAAGATTGGTATCTTAACTTGTTAATCTCATAATTTTTTCTTGAATTCCTGATAACAAAAGTTCTAAAATCTCAAGGCAAATTAGTATTCAAATTCACATTATTCTATGAAGCATTTCACTTGACACTTACTACTGAAGATAACCCCTCAAAAAGACATATTGCTTTATATTTTTGCTTAGTTCTTCTGTACTATTACAAATGACTATTTCATTTTCTCCAAAGGGGACAAACTATTATATAAGAAAAGCTTTTAGGTTTTTTTTTTTTTAATTTAAGATGTATTTATTTGAGAGAGCATATGCATGCAATGGGGAGGAGGGGTAGAGGGAGAGAAACTTCAAGCAGACTCCCTACTGAGTGCGGAGCCTGAGGTGGCGTTCAATGCAGAGCGAGGCTCAATCTAAGGACCCATGAGATTTTGGCCTGAACCAAAACCAAGAGTCAGAAACTTAACCAACTGAGCCACCCAGCTGTGAAAAGCTCTTAAAAGAAAAAAAGAATTGAAATCTAAAAATCAAGATCATTTACTGTTATCTTGATTTTCTAAAGCCATTAAAAAAATCTCATTTATTACTTAGACATATTTGTTCTAAGTATTATAGTGATTCAGAAAAGAATTATTATTCAATTTTATTATTTCTACATAGCTTAAAAACATAGATATTGTATCAAGTTACTTACATACGTTATGTAAAGAACAAATTTAACATCAGAATATGGAAAGTTAGCTGGCACTGAACCTCATATTTTTAAGACCAGTCACTTGATACAATAGCGTTAAAAAAGCCAAGATCTGGCAGAGCAACAAAAGGGCATCTGGAATAATATTTCCTCCACTCCACTCTACTCCACCAAAACCTATCAATAAAAGGAAGCGAAGAAGCCAAAACAGATAATTTTGTTGTGGATCAGAATGGTATAGAAGGGATGACGTTGATTCAAGTCAGAGAGAAATCAAGGTCTGAAATCACCAAATAAAGGGTTATTTAAAAACAAACAAGCAAATGAAAAATAGAAGGCAGAATCAGGCAAGAGATAATGGTTGTAGAACATGAGAGAACACTGAAGAGGCAAAGTGATGTAGAATAAGTATGGTTTTCAGTAATGTTTGTTCAGATATTTGAAGAAGGAAAGGCAGAGCTGAAAGAAGGAAAAAGAAGTGAAGGGGAAAGAGACAGAGGAGAGGAAGTGGAGGAGGAGGAAGAAAAAGAGGAGAAAGAGGAGGAGGAGGAAGAAAAAGAGAAGTAGGAAAAATACATTCAGTAATGGCTAAATAAGGTGCTATGCTTCTGATGCAGCAGTCAACATCATAATTGCTCTTGACTCAATTCAGTTTAAAAGGCCCTAAGATTACCCGAAGCTACATGTATATATTCTGTCCAAATAATTCTATGTACCAAATTTATTATCTAACTAAACTTGTGTAATTGACATGTACAGCATATACTTTTCATGAAAGTAATAATTTATCACTAAAGAACGTCTCACAAACTGGATATAACGCTACATTTCTGTTAAGGACCATGTATACTTGTACTATATATAGGTACCCAAAGCCCTCATTTCCACTCCTTTCTCAAGACTGTGTTTTTGAAGTTTTTTTTAAATTTATTTTATTGTATTTTTTTAGTGTTCCAATATTCATTGTTTATGTACCACTTCCAGTGCTCCCTGCAATATATGCCCTCCTTAATACCTGCCACCAGGCTCTACCCATCCCCCGAACCCTCTCCCCTCTAAAACCCTCAGTTTGTTTCTCTGAATCCACAGTTTCTTATGGTTTGTCTCCCCCTCCAATTTCCCCCATTCACTTTTCCTTTCCTTCTCCTAATATCCTTCATATTAGTCTTTATGTTCCACAAGTAAGTGAAAACATATGATAATTGACTTTCTCTGCTAGACTTACTTCACTCAGCATAATCTCCTCCAGTCCTATCCATGTTGGTACAAAATTTGGTTATTCATCCTTTCTGATAGCTGAGTAATATTCTATTGTATATATGGACCACATATTCTTTATCCATTTGTCTTTTGAAGGGCGTCTTGGCTCTTTCCACAGTTTGGTGATTGTGGACATTGCTGCTATGAACATTGGGGTACAGATGGCCCTTCTTTTCGCTACATCTGTAGCTTTGGGTTAAATACCCAGTAGTGCAATTGCAGGGTCATAGGGTTGCTCTATTTTTAATTTTTTGAGGAATCTGAAGTTGTTTCTCATTTTTTTTTCTGCATAAAAAGATGACCTTATTTTATGGACCCTTAAAGATGATAGAATAAAATAAAACATAGTAAAACATTAATCACTTATTAATTAGCAAATTATTCTCTGGAGGATATTATTTACAAAACGTATGTAAGCAATGAGTAGGTGGCCTTACACCAAGGGAACAGGAATCTAAATGATGGATCTTGAGAAGCTGGGCTGTAGTCTGGATAAGAAGGCCTTCCCTTTCTTTATAGGATATTATGAAATGATTGCCTGTTCTGTTTATAAAGGAATTGCCATTGAGATTATTTTCTATTGTATGAATTGAGTGAGGAAAATGTTTAATTTTATCCAGACACCTGAAAATGGGCAAAAACACCTGCTTCTCAAGAATATTTCAGTTCATGACTTTGGCCTAAGGATTTACTGCAGTCTCACAAAAGAAATGAGGATGGGTTTCAAGTGACTCACTAATTATAATTCTCAAAGAAAGCCTGTACATAGAAAGTGTCCCAGCCTTTTCCTGGAGGGTGAAGTATGAAATACTTGAGTGTTTTAGAAACCTTGGAATTTATGTTTTTCCTGGAAGCCCTAGACATTCCAATGTTAGTTTAATCTTACTTGAGTCAGTGCTTATCTCCAGTTACTCCTGAAGGAATGACACAACTGTAATTAACCATATGCTCAATTTTTTCATGGCTTATATTTCTTTGCTTCCATTAGTGGTGAAACAAGATAAACGAATTTGTTGAGACATATCTGAATTTATAAAATTTTCAGCTGAGTCGTAAGTTCAGACAGAAACTAAGATCTTTAAAGGTTTTAAACCTGAAAACACACACACACACACACACACACACACACATAAGATTAAGAGAAAAACAAAACAAAACAAAACAAAAAAAACCCACAGTCACCTAAAAGCTTCAAGCTGTTTCAATTTGCTTCAATACTCCCTTAGGGCAAATTGTTCCTTTTTTCTGGCAAACCTAAGTAAATAGTCCTGTTTGTTGTGCAATGTAAAGCAAATGCTGTCTTCTAACTTGGAAATATTTAAGGTACTCTGGTTCCAGGGAATTAAAACCACTTTTGGGATAATAGTGAATGCTTGTCTTTGTTAAAGATAGATTGCATGACTGTGAACAAGTTTGCTTTTGGAAAGAAAAAAGTGTTTTAGTTAAGTAGGATGATGAAGAAAAAAAGAGTAATATAAAGCAATTACCCATTCAAACTCTTCGAATGGGTTCTCTCAAGAGGGATGAGGGCCTGAGGTTAAATATCCACATTCTTGAAGGATAACTTTATTGCAGTACCTGGGCACAAGAAGGGTCAGATTCAGGTGGTCAAGCAGGAGCAGTTGTATAGTTATGTATGTTCACTGACTGGAACCACAGCATTAATAGCTAGTTGGATTGGCATCTTCTTTCTATTATATATCTATTAGTTGTTTTTGTACATGATAGGCTACTGATTTTGTTTATTTATTTAACACTTGCCATATTACTGAACTCTTTTAATAGTTTTTCAGCAAATTCTTTGTGTTCCAGGTATTTAGTCACAAAAAATATACATATTTTTTTCTCAGTAGAATTGTCCTTTATTTCAATCTGTAGACTATTATATAGCTTTTGATTTTTTTTTTTAGATTTTGGTAAGTTAGACTAGCAAAAAAAAAAAAAAAGTCCAGCTCTAAAGAATATAAGAACATAAAGATTCAGGGCAAAGTGTATAGATAAAAGCTATTGCTATAGTTTAGGTGTGATCAAGGTTGACATTCCAAATATTTGGCAGCCTATAGTGGGCCATCCTCAACCTGAATGAATGTCAAAAATTTGAGATCATATGATGTCCAGTACCCTCTACTGGTACTTATCAGTCTTGGTATGTGATTTGTTAATGGCCTTACATAATCTGAGGAAATAAAAATGAAAGCCTATATCTGAAAGATAGTTTAGTCATTTTATTGTATTCATCAATGTGAAAACAAAAAATGTCTTCAAACCAGAAGGTGGTAGTCTAATTTATCATAAGTTATCTACATTAAAATGTATTAAAATCAGTTCTCCAATTGAATAGTTAGAAAAGGGAAAATAACCCTCACAGTTAATCATTTGTAAAGCATTTTGGAAAGGTAGACTCAAGAGAAATTAGCAGGTATTTTAATTTCCTACAGTATCCTCACTGGCTAACAATTAAACCATATCCATTTTTGTCCACTGACATGTGCATTATGTCCAGCAACCCTGTGGCTAGACTCATAATAGAAATGTAAGTACTTATTAAATTAGAACTTAAGTTGTACCCCATTTATTGATGCTTATACTCATATTATTTTATACATTTCCTTCAAAAGAGCTCCAGATTTACTTTGATCATTCATAGACCATTTTGCCCATTTAAAGTGTCTGTTAGTATTTTCATAGTTATGTAACCATAATGATTATTAATTTGACAATATTTTCCTCATTCCACCACCCCAGAAAAGCTCATACCAGTTCAGTTACATTTTTATTCTCCCACCTCTGACTCCCTAAGCAGACAACCACTAATCTATTTTATGCCTTTAGAGATTTCTTGTAAAAGAAATTATAGAATAAGTAGTCTAATGTGACTGGCTTCTTTCACTTAGTACACCATTGTTGTGGTTCATCCATGTTTTAGCTTATTATCAGTACTTTATTCCTGTTTACTACTAAAACATATTCCATTGTATAGATGTACCACAATTCATTCATCCATTCACCAGCTGGTTGATACTTGAGCTATTTCTGCCTTTGGCTGTTATGAATAAAACTGCAATGAACATGTGTGTCCATGTGGATATAATTTTCATTTCTCTTGGGTGTGGACCTACCAGTGGACTTGCTTTGTCAAGTGGTAATTATATATTTAAAATTTTGAAAACCTGCCCGACTCTTTTCTAAAACATCTGCACTATTTTATATTCCCACCAGCAATATATGAGTGTTCCACTTCTTTGCTGAAACTTATTATCTTTTTAAATTACAGTCATCATAATGGATGTGATGTATAACTTTGATTTCCATTTCTGTGATGGCTGATATATCAAACATGTTTTATGTTTTATCAACTATTTGTATACCCTCATTAGTACCTAGGTTGAAAATTGAACCTGCCTCCCTGCCTTTAGATCCTGCAGATAAAATTAGGATGCTTTATACTACTCATACAGTTGTAAACAACAAACCTGATAACTTCATGGCTTTAGTAAATAAAACAATGCATAAGGAAATAGGATACTTTTGAGAGGAGAGACCATTATAACGCTTTGCAGTTACAGTAAATATCCTGTTAATTTTGCTATAGGATTTAATATGTGACTGCTGTTCCAGCCAGGTGAATGACCATGTTTTATACTTGTAGCTCCCTCTCAAGAACATCTTCATTGCCTTTCTCATTTTGTAAGCTCTTCTCCTGATCATTGTAAAGACAAGAAGGAGCTGTTGTACCTTTTTCAGTGGGATGAGATGAAGGGTGTGCTCTCTAGGAAGTCCTCTGGGTAGCTGTCCAAGTTGTTGTTGGTGTCAGTGTGCCAGGCTGGTAGGATCAATTTCCTTGTCCAGTACTTTGGAAATTAGGATCCAGGAAATTAACTAGAGCCGTGGTTCTGAGTTATTTGTCTGCCTTGTATTTTTTAATGAGCTGACCTCCTCTTCTTACCTCTACAAAAACATTTCAGGACCTCATTCATGCTTAACCAAACTTAATTCCCAGTTCAAAGGAGGATGGAGGGAAGGGATCGCTCTCTCTCTCTCTCTTTTTTTAATAAGTGCGTGGAATTAAGATGTAGCATTTTTACTTGGTTATGCATCACACCTTCAATATAATTATTTTGCTGAGGTAAAAAGTATGGAGTTGAAAAATAACACATTTACTTGTTTGTTTATTTATTTAAATTATGCCCATTTTACATTCTTGAATTCCAAAGGATGTTTAATTCTGTTTAATATTTTAGGACTGGTTGGATAGATAAGCATTTTACTTTAATTTTCAAACTGCATAATTATCTCCCAGGACCAATAACTCAAAGTTCTTATTTTACCTTTTCAACTGATTCAGGAACCTTAACGTTCAAACATACACAAACACATACACACACACACACAATCTGACATTGTGTTAAATAATCCTAAAAATTATTTGAATGTCTTAATGTTATCTCAACTAAGATATTTTTCATGATTTTTAATTTTACATATGTCTTTAATTAGCTATTCGGTAATAACAAGTACAATTTATATAGAGAATTAGATATCTTTTTGAGAAAAAGTGTATTACTGAAATACTTTAAAGTGTAGCACCAGATTATGATTAAGTATACTGTCAGGTTGTCATTTATTACAAAAATAAAACAAAAGAGATTGTACCTGGACAGTGAGGTGTATTATGTACTCTAGTAAACCTAGACCTATGTCAGCCATCGTAAAGGAGAATCTGCTTCATCTCAGTGGTGACACCAAGTGTTTTTTCCTGATGTGGCAGGGAAAATGTAGCCATGAAGATCTGTCAAAAGAGGGGCAAGATACAGAATAAGGGTAGATGAATGATTGTGATCAACATAAATTTTTTCACAGCTAAGCCATTTCTCACTCTGCTGTGAATATTGAAAGAGCATAATGCTGCTCACACTACTAATAGAGTAAGCTTCATTTCTAACATGGTATGAAAGTGCAAAAAATACACTGGAAAGGATGATTTTTTTTAAATTAATAATTGAAATACATTTAACCATTTTCTTTTATTTTTTATTTAAACATATAATGTAACCCCACCATCCTCTCCCAACACCCCTCCCCCCCCCCCAGTTTGTTTTATGACATTAAGAGTCTCTTTTGGTTTGTCTCCTTCCTGATCCCATCTTGTTTCATTTATTCTTTTCCTACCCCCTTAACCCCCACCCTTGTTGCATCTCCACTTCCTCATATCAGGGAGATCATATGATAGTTGTCTTTCTCCAACTGACTTATTTTGCTAAGCATAATACCCTCTAGTTCCATCCATGTCATCACAAATGGCAAGATTTCATTTACTTTGATGTCTGCAGAGTATTCCATTGTGTATATATATACCACTTCTTCTTTATCCATTCATCTGTTGATGGACATCTATGTTCTTTCCATAACTTGGCTATTGTGGACATTGCTGCTATAAACATTCAGGTGCACATGCCCCTTCGGATCACTACGTTTGTATCTTTAGGGTAAATACCCAGTAGTGCAATTGCGGGGTCATAAGGTAGCTCTATTTTCAATTTTTTGAGGAACCTCCATGCTGTTTTCCAGAGTGGTTGCACCAGCTTGCATTCCCACCAACAGTGTAGGAGGGTTCCCCTTCCTCCACATCCTCACCAGCATCTGTCATTTCCTGACTTCCTTTAACCATTTTCAATCTCCCACCTACTCACCTCAAGTAAGAACACGATATGATCCACATAAAAACAGTTTAACAGATTTTATTGTGATTGTGTTTAATAATTTTTTTCCCGTCATCTCTGGTCTAAGTTTCCATACTAATCACCCACATTAATTTCTTGTAAATTGTTTTGTTGAATGTGTGAGAGCAGGCCACTCACAGTAAATTACTGGTTATACAATTCACATAGAGTCAGACAAGATGAAACTAAGATTGAGAATTGGTGATAGAGGCTATAAACCCATCTCTAAACGGTAGTGCCAAAGAATATAGGCTTTTGGAGGCAGATTAACTTAAAATCGTACTTTAACTCTTAGTCCTGTGACCGTGGGTTTCAGTTTCCTTTTTAGGAAAAGAAAAACAGTAAAACAAAGGTCACCACAAAGCTTTACAGATAAAGTGATGCACGCAAAATAGTACCATTCCTAGCAGAAAGACAGTGCCCAATGGATAGTACCTAATAATTGCATTGTTAGAGGATTTTTCTCTGTTGTGTGTAGAAAAAACTGACAAAACTTAATCACATTAAATATATCTAGTTCAAAAGACTTTAATATTGTTTTGCACTGTCACTAAGTTTTATTAACCATCAAACTAAATATTTACCCATCTTAAACCTGAAAATAACTCTCTTTATCTACCTAACTTAAGAGCTGAATAATTCCTTTTAGAGATTCCTTGAGAGAAATACATTTGAAAAGCTCTGCTTGTTACAATGTTAATTTCTTAGCACCACTGCCAAAGCTATATATATCCTTCCTGAAATTAAACATGCAAAGAGTAATAACTCTGAGGAAAACAGACAACATAAAGGAAAAACTATAATAATACCTAAAAAAGGTACTCAAAACACCTCTGAAAAATAACACAGCTATCTTGTGTTATCCTAGTAATTGGGCATACAATTTAAGAAATAATTACTCTTTTTCACATTGTCATTTTATGTACTGGAGTCTGTGTACTACCATTTATCTTTTCTGAAAACACTTAAAGTATATGTGAGCTGATAATTAATTTCATTTTCTTTTACTTTTATATCACATTAGTTGAATAGAATAAAAGAACTTATACTATAGCAACTTATTAAAACATGCTCTACCATTGTTTAATGGAAGTGTGGTGTTGGATTTGGCTTTTCAATACTGTCGTAGTTTTTGATATGTTTACTTTTCCTTGACGTCTTCAGAAATAGTATCAGGATAAAATTCATTATGATTATACCTCAGTGGGAACCTCAACCTATGATTTTCAAAAGCATCTGTAAATTATTGCACAGTAGATACTTTTTGAAAATTGATGATTAAAACATGAACAAAAGAGACACCATTTTCTTAAATAAAAATCAGTTCCTTAATTGAGGGCTTTTTTCTTGAGGTGGTGATGGGAAGATTCAGACTTTAATGACATGATTTTGCAAAAATTGCTCTTGTGACAAATATACCAGTTCATAACTCAGTTTTGTTGTGTGTAATCAGCTATCAATTGTAGGCATCAAAATTATTATGTTTTTATTCTGGAGAATTTGTGAAGAAATTATTGCTAAAATAACATGTAGATGTATGAATGTATCTTAAATACCTTTTCTGTCCAGAAACTGTCTTTTGTAGATAAAAGTGTAAATTTATTATTTTCTTTCCCCTATCAGATGTGGGCTCTGTTGAAGGACTTGCCTATCACAGGGCTTGGGATACACTGTACTGGACCAGCTCCACTACTTCATCCATCACCAGACACACAGTGGACCAGACGCGGCCAGGAGCATTTAACAGGGAAGCAGTCATTACCATGTCAGAGGATGACCACCCACATGTGCTAGCCCTGGATGAATGCCAAAAGTAAGAAACAGTGAATTATTATTTCTTCATTAGAAGTCAAAGGTTATCAAAGTTATATTAATTTTAAAAAGAATTACCTTTTAAGGCACAGTTGTTCTTTGAAGTTCTCCTTTCCTGATTCATAAAACTATTTTTTTAATTGGCATTATAAATGCAAATACCTAGAATCCAGACTTGTGAAAAGCAAGGTATCAACTCTGTGAGAATTCCAGCAAAAGCAAATTTAAATGATGAAAGGGAAAATAGAAACAATACCATGCTGGAAAAGGCATAAGAAGAAGACATTAATGCATAGCTGATTGAAATGATAAATCTGAAGAAAACTGTTAACATATATTGAAAAGTAAGAGACATTTCTATAATCTATTTAAGTAATTTTAGCAACTGGGAATCTCTCCAGTTGAAATACAGAGAAAACAATAACTCTTTGTGTGAAGCTATATTTTCAAAAGACTTGACAATAGTCTAAATTGTCCACATATGTTTGATGATATATCATGCAGACATTTACAATAATACTTACAAAGAGTTTGTGACAAGAATAAATGCTCAGGCTATGGTATAAAGTAATGAAAAAATTAGAAAAATATTCATGTTTGGGGTAGATACCATAAGGAAGCAATTGTATGAAAAAAAGAATAATGAAGCTTGGGTTAGGCAGAAAAAAATATATTTATGAAGTTCCACTTCCATACAATATGAAAATATTTGTTAACCACTGGAAAGTCCTTTTGTTCTTAAATTAATCAAATAAACAGCAATCAGACATGTCTGGCTTTTACCACATAGAAATAGAAGAGCTCTTTTTAGATGTGGCAAAGAAAAAATGAAGAATTAAAAAAAAAATACTCATAAACACTGACCCTGACCACTTAAAGAGTGTGTGTAAATTGGTCAGTGTATGGCTAACTAAATCTAGACACTCTTAAGAGCTAGAAATAAGATAATATTTAATTCAGTTAACACCTCCATCTTATAAGCAAAGACTCAAGGTTGAGAGAAAGTTGATTCCTCACACAGCTCTGGTGACCTAGCTCAGATGAACACAGGCCCTCAGATGCCTGGGCAGAGCTGGTTCCTCTCACACCACAGACCAACCACATTACAGCTTGTTGTTGAATCAAGTGCATTGATCTTGAAGGTTCACCAGGAGAATCTGAGGACAATAATAAGTGTTCTCCAGTTAATCAAAGGAATTTCTATGACAATTTTGAAATAAACTTAAGGGTGATAACTGATAATATTATATATAGTTAGTTTTAATTGATAAGTCCTATACTATGTATTACATAAGCTAAAATTACACTTCATCTTACATATAGTAAACTGTAAATTAGAATTAAATACACTGAAATGTTTTAACTGAAAAATTACATGTAACTAAAATTTAAAGTATTTTTTTACTATACATATCAATGACACATTCAAATCACTTTTGAAAATGTATGTCAGTTGGTTAACAGAAATTTTAAAATAAAATTTTAAATTCTAGTTAAAAAGCTGTTTGAGTTCAAAACTTGGCTCAGTTACTATAATTTTATTTTATTTTTATTCCTTTTAAAGATTGTTTTTATTTACTTGACAGACAGAAATCTTAAGTAGGCAGAGAGGCATGCCTAGAGAGAGGAAGGGAAGCAGGCTCCCTGCTGAGCAGAGAGCCTGATGTGGGGCTCTATCCCAGGACCCTGAGATCATGACCTGAGCTGAAGGCAGAGACTTAACCCACCTGAGCCACCAGGTGCCCCCAGTTACTATAATTTTAATTACTCAAGCTCTCTGGCCTCCATTTTCTTATTTGTGAAATGAAAGGTGAAATTAAAAGAATCTTAATACCTTCAGAAATTCTGTTATTCTAAAACCAATAATTTAAAAAAATACAGAAGGTAAGTGTGCTTAATACTTTATATTATATGGATAACTTCTAAAATGTTTTAACTAATTTTCTTTGAAAAGTCAGAGTGTATGGATAAAACTACTGTGTAACTTAAGAAACTGGAATGCCATTTGTTTTTGCAAATTTACTCTTTTAGAGGACAACATATTTTTGACACTTGCTCACTTAGAAAACTTTCATGTTCCATAGGATAGATGAAAATGCTATGAAACATTTTAACAAAGAGCATAGTTGACCCAGCTTTTCTCAGTTGGTGGGGGTTATATTTTAAACTAGCAAATAGGAAGAGTTTTATTGTGACTTGAATATCGTTCAGTTATAAACGTTGGTTATAATTTTATATGAACTTTAAGTGATTATACATAGGAATGATATTTATAATCTTGCTGTAAATATGAAATATTATTTCTAATAATATATTAAGCATTTTTCTCAAATATGTAGAATAGCCTGCCTGTCAGCCTCTCTTTCTCCATTCTTCCCTTCCTCCTTTTTTCCTCCTTCCTTCCTTCCTTCCTTTCTTCCTTCTTTCCCTTGTTTCTTTCCTTCCCTTGTTACATTCTAAGCAGCAACAACCAGTCTTCAAGTAAACTCTTAGGGACAGTCCTATAGATAAAAGAAGAGAAAGAAGAGTTGTTTTGGTAAAACAAACTGAGGGGGGTGGGGGAAAGAGGGGTTGGGTGAGGGTGGTGGGGTTACATCATATGTTTAAATAAAGCTTAAATAAAGTAAAAAAAAAAATTGGGGATTAGAAACTGGAACTCTACAGGCTCTATTTTTCCAGTGACTTGTAAAGCCTTCCCTAAAGAACAGGTTGACAAACACTGATTTAAAGAATTCTATAAAATCTGTATGTAACAGATAATATTTATAGGGAGTTGAGGGTAACCTCTGGAATTCCAAAAGCAGCATTGTCATTTATAAAAAAGAGCAAACTGACAAAGAGAGAAAAAAAGAAATTAAAGAAATATAGGAGTTTCTTAATTGTATTTCTCTAAAACATATGCAAAGGAGAATGCAGAATTTAAAAAGCAAACCAGGAAAGAGAAGGAGATTTAGATATTTGCCAGTTAAAGAAAAGAAATAACTGTTTCATCCATGATTAAAGTAAATTCTCGCTACACATCAAATTGACTCAACTAAGTTATTTGAGAGAATGTGCAAAACAATTGTTTTTCAGAAATTGTTTCTAGGTTTTATTTAAGGAACTGAGAAAAATATATATGCATATAGAATATACATATCTTCACTTATTACCTAGACTTCCTTAAGGGTCATCAAATATGAGACAATAAATTTAATTTTTTTCTTTTTAAAGCTTGACATAGCCATGTTTCTACTGTTTCTGTTGTTAATGAAAACTTTAATTTATTATAATAATTTTCATTTTAATTAGTTTAATGTTTTGGACCAACTGGAATGAGCAGCATCCAAGTATCATGAGATCTACCCTGACTGGGAAAAATGCTCAAGTGGTGGTCAGTACAGACATACTCACTCCAAATGGTCTCACTATTGACCACCGTGCAGAGAAGCTATATTTCTCAGATGGCAGCCTGGGAAAAATTGAGAGATGTGAATATGATGGATCCCAGAGACATGTAAGTTAACTGAGAATTTCTTGATTATAGATTTAAGCAGTCATACTTTTAAAAAATATGCTTTGTACTTGCCTAAAATATGTATATAAAGGAATTTCAAAATATGCAATTGTTTGAACCAATCCAATTGAATATAAAGTGAAAAAGAAAACAGGATAATATTTTGAAAATTTTTTCAAGTGCATTCGGTACCATAGAGACAGTCTAACTCTTACAGACTTTATTCTGGAGAAACAGTAACTGAGTTTTTCCTAATTATTAGTTGAACTGGAATTGTTAGATTGATTTGCATAAGTTTAGTTGTTATTTATATTTTTTAAAATGTGAAATGAAACTGATTTGCTGCCCTGGGATAAAAGAACATTGGCAAAGAAGAAAATAAACCTCTGTCTGTGTTCGGGTTCTCAAAGCATCCTAAAAAGCTTTGAAGAGAGAAGAATGGGAATTCTTTCAGGGTCTTGCATATTCTCTCTTTTCTCTGGACTCCACATAAAATGTTAATGCAACAGTCTTTATATTGCCCTTGTAGAACACTTACAGCAGGTATTTAGGGCCTATAGAACAGTAAAAGTCCTGTGTGCACCACTTATCCTATGAGAACATCAGTTCTTAGCAACTGGAAAAGCTCAGAGATCTGGAGGTTAGGATATGGGTGGTAATATAACTGGGAAAATCTTTACCCTTGCACCACCAGCCCAGTGCATGCCTGAAGAACAAAGTGATCCTGATGCTCTTCACTCTTCCACTGCATTTCCTAAAGGACCACATAATAAGTCTTTGAAGCTTTATGGGCCATATTGTCTCTATCACACCTGCAATGCCTTATAGTGCTAAAAGCAGACATAAGGAATATGTAAATGAAGGGGTATGACAGTATTTCAGTAAAATTTGATTTACAGAAACAGGCAATCAACTAGCAGTCCCTAATTTGTTAATTCCTAGTCTATATCGTTAAGCATACTATTTAATTCAATTGAGTATATGCCTATAAATATATTTATGTATATATATAAATATACACCTATATATTATGTCTATATGTATATAAATATGCATTGTATATTTATATGTTATAGATATAGAAATAGATAATTATCCCTGGGCAACTAATTGTATTTACACACACACACACACATATATATATATATGTCTATATGTTTACATATAGATATAGATATGTGTATGTGTGTGTGACAGAGACAGAGAGAGAGAATTCTTGAAGAAATACATTGATTTACATTTTCGTACAGGTACCTCATCTAATTATGGAGTGACTACCTTGAGTAGTACTATTACAGGACAGTTGAGTGCTTAAGGAATATGGACATAATGAGCTAAGACCTGATGAGTATAGTTTGCGTTAAAGGCAATAACTATGATGAAAATCTTGGCCTATCTTTTCTAATTAAAAGCCATGTGAGGTAATAAACAAAATATACAAAGAACTCACACAACTCAACAGCAAAAAACAAAAACAAAAACAAAAAACCACAACCCACCACCACCACCACCAACAAAAAACCCAATCCTGCCCCCCAAAAACTCCAAAACAATCTGATTTAAAAATGAGCAGAAAAATGGAATGAACATTTTTCCAGATGGTCAACAGATGCATGAAAAGATGCTCAACATTACTCATCAGGGAAATGTAAATCAAAACCACAATGATCAGGGTGCCTAGGTGGCTCAGTCAGTTAAGCATTTGCCTTAGGCTCAGGTCATGACCCCCAGGGCCTGGATTGAGAACCACATTGGGCTCCCTGCTCAGTGGGAATCCTGTTTCTCCTGCCTCCTTTGCTTGTGCTCTCTCTTATGATCCAAATAAATAAATAAATAAATAAATAAAATCTCTTTAAAAAGAGGTATCACCCCTTACTTTTAGAATGGCTAGCATCAAAAAGATAAGAAATGAGTGTTGGCAAGGATGTAGAGAAAAGGGAACACTGTGGACTGATAGTGAAAATGTAAATTTTCACCACTACGGAAAACAGTATGGAAGTCTCTCAAAAAATTTTCACTACTACAGAAAGCAGTATGGAATTTCTCAAAAAATTAAAAACAGAAATACCATATAATCCAGCCATTTCACTTTTAAGTAAACCAAGAAAACAAAAATAAACATTTGAAAAGATATATCCAGTACTTTGATGATTGCAGCATTATATATGATAGGTGAGATGTGGAAGCAATCCATGTGTCCATCAATAGTCAAATGAATAAAGAAAATATAGCATATTTATATAATGGGATATTATTCAACCATGAAAAAGAATTATATTTTGCCATTTGTGACAATATGGGTGGACCTCAAGCATTCTTGGGTGGACCTTAGGCATTCTAAGTGAAATAAGTCAGAAAAAGACAAGTGTCTTATGACCTCCTTTCGATACAGAATCATAAAAAACAAACAAGTAAATGAACAGCTCATAGATTCAGAGAACACATTGGTGGTTAAAAGAGGTGGTGGGAGTGGGAAAAATGGGTATTTTTTTTCCTTAGCTTAAATAAATTAAATGTTTTTAATGAAATAAAATGAGTTATTAGATTAAAATTAACCATAATCAGTAAAAAATAATAAAATAAAAATAAAAGCCAATCATTCAATCTTCATAAACTTAATTTTCTAATATGCAAATTCTCTACCTAACTTTCAAAGTTATTATGACAATATAGTACACAAGTATGTGCCCAAGAATATAGCAAAGAGACTCCAAATGAAGGTATTGGATAATGTTTTTAAAATGTCAGTAAGGAAAATCATTGTCCTGGATGTGGTACTACTTTCTACTAGGGACTAATACAAAAATGCTTCTATGGTGCCTTATAGCAATGTTTTATCCACCTCTATTTATTTATTTTTTTTAATATACCTGCTTTGCTTTTACCCCTACAGAATACTCTTATGTATGGCAATTATAGCTACTCTAAGTGGTTCAGTCATCAGACCTCTAACATAACTTAAAATACTTCTTTTGACACTTAGAAAAATATATGCCTAGTTAAGATTTCAACTCTTCATTTTGCATCATCCCTGTCTAAACAAGGATACTTTCTGGCTGGCTATAGTGAACAGTATTGTATTGTATATTTGAAATTTCTGAAAGAGCAGATTTTAAAACCACCACACACAACACACAAATTCTAACTATGTGAGGTTATGGATGTATTAACAAACCTTATTATGGTAATCATTTTGCAGTATACACAATATCAGATCATCATGTTGTACACTTTAAGCTTATACATGTTATATTTCAAGTATATTTCAATAAAATTGGGGGAAAATATTTCTGTCTTGTAGAGAGGCAAATGTTGAGGAGAACATTACTTTAAAGGTTATGATTTTATACCCCCACACAACACTAACCAATTTTGCCTCAAACTTAGATTCACATGTTACTCTTCCTCTACTTTTATCATTAAAAAAAATCTGATTTGGCCCAAAAACTTGGAAAGTATTTCAAATTTATTACATTTTTACATCCATCTAGATTTCCTTATCTTTATTTTCATTGCAAAGGAGCAAATCTGTGTCCCATTCATCTGGCTTTTAATAAATATGCATGTGGGTAGTTGAATTATAGAAACCATAGGACTATATAAAAAATACAACGAAGATTTCAAAGTTAAATAATCTCTAGTAGCTTCTGCTTCATTCTGTCTTTGAGAAAAAGAAATTCTGCAGAGTTCCATTTTAACCAGTAGCAATTTTTTATTTAATAAAAAGCACATTGAATATTGCAGAGTTTTTCTGTTGCCTAAAGACATAGGATAAAGAAAATGTGTTAGTTTTTGATTATAAATACAATCAAATATTGACATAAAACTGTTTTCATTTGTGTCTTTTCTCTCTTTTGTTTTTAATTGAAGTGTAGTTGACATAAAATATTACATGAATTTTAGGTGTACAACATTGTGATTCAACATTTATAGACATTGCAAAGTGATCAGACAATTAGTCTAGGTACCATCTGTCACAATATAAAATTATAATATTATTGACTGTATTCCCTATGCTGTACTTTTAATCCCTGTGACTTAGTTTATTACTAGAAGTTTGTACCTCTTAATACCCTTCATCTATTTTGCCCAACTCCTTTACTTCTGGCAACTAGCAGTTTGCTTCCATATCTATGAGTCTGTTTTTGTTTTGTCAATTTATTTTTTATTTTTGGTTCCATGTGTAAATGAGATCATACAGCATTTGACTTTCTCTGACTTATTTCATGTTGCATAATACCCTCTAAATCCATTTGTGTTTTCACAAAAGGCAAGAGTTCATTCTTTTTGGTGGGTGAGCTAATATTCCAATATATATGTATTTCATATATTTTACACAGTCTTTAGCCATTCATCTGTTGATGGGCACTTGGGTTGCTTACACATCTTGGCTATTGTAAATAATGCTGTAATGAATGTATGAACATATCTTTTCAAATTAGAGTTTTTGTTTTATTTGGATAAATACCCAGAAGTGGAACTACAGAATTATATGGCACTTCTATTTTTAGTTTTCTAAGGAACTTCCATACTGTTTTCCACAGTGGCTGCACCAATTTATGTTCTCACCATCTGCAGATGACCATTCCCATTTTTCCACATCTTTGCCAACATTTGTTATTTCCTTCTTTCTTTCTTTCTTTTTTTTTTTTTTTTTTGATACTAGCCATTCTGGCAGGGATAAGCTGATATGTCATTATGGTTTTTATTTGCATTTCCCTGATAATTAGTGATGTTGGGCATCTTTTCATGTATGTGTTGGCCATCTGTATGTTATTCAGAAAAATCTCTATTCAGGTCCTCTTGCTCATTTTTAATTGAATTGAATATTTCATCAAGAATTTGTGCATGCATGTTTATGAAGGAAGAATATTGGTCTGTAATTTTTTTTCAATGCCTTTGTCTGGTTTTGGTATTAGGGTAATGCTGGCCTTATAGAATAAATTTGGAAGCATCCTTTTCTCTTTAACATTTTGGAATAGTTTGAGAAGAATAGGTACTATTTGTTCTTCATATGTTTAGTAAAATTGTTTTTTGGGAGGTTTCTGATTACTGGTTCAATTTCATTGCTAGTAATCATTCTGTTTACATTTTCTTTCTTTTTTTTCTGATTCAGTCTTGGAAAAGTGTATATTTCTAGGAATTTATCCTTTTCTTCTAGGTTGTTCAATTTGTTGGCATACAGTTGTTCCTAGTAGTCTCTTATAATCCTTTGTAGTTCTCTCTCTCTTTTTTTTAAGATTTTATTTATTTATTTGACAGAGAGAAAGAGGGAGAGTTCAAGTAGGCAGAGCAGCAGGCAGAGGGAGAAACAGGCTTCCCTGAGCAGTGCACTTGATACTGGGTCCCATCCCAGAACCCTGGGATCATGACCTGAGCTGAAGACAGACAATTAACCAACTGAGCCACCCAGGCACCCCTAATTCTTTGTATTTCTATGTTGTCAGTTGTAACTTCTACTCCTTGATTTCAGATTTTATGTATTTGGGTCCTCTCGTTCTTTTTCTTGATGAAATTGACTGGAGTTTATAAATTTTATTTACCCTTTTAAAGAAACTTATTTTAGTTTCATTGATCTTTTTTGTCTTTATATTTCATTTATGTCTGCTCTTATCTTTATTATTTCCTTCTTTTACTAACTCTAGGCTATGTTTGTTTTCTTTTCTTTCTATGAGTTGTAAGGTTGTTTTTTGAGGTTTTTCTTGTTTCTTGAGGTAGGATTGTATCATTATAAACTTCCCTCTTAGAACTTGTTTTGCTGAGTTCCATAGATTTTAGAGTATTTTATGTCCAATTTTATTTTTCCCCATGTATTCTTTTTATTTTCTTTTTGATTTCTTCATTGACTTACTTGTTTAGTAGCATGTTGTTTAATATCTACACTTTTGTGAATTTATAGTTTTCCTCTTGTAACTAATTTCTAGTGTTATACTGTTATGATAGAGAAAAGCACTTCTTAAACTTACTGAGACTCATATTGTGATTTAACATGTGACCTATCCTATAGTGTTCCATGTGCACTTGAAAGCAAGGTATTCAGCAGTTTTTTGGGTGGCATGTTCTGTATATATCTATTAAGTTCATCTAGTCTAATGTGTAGGTTAAGGCCAATATTTCCATATTGATTTTATGTCTGGATGGACTATTCATTGATGTATCTGGGTGTTATAGTCTCCTACTATGGTTATATTACTATCTGTTTCTCTCTTTATGTCTGGTAATATTTGCTCTATACATTTAGGTACTCTAATGTTGGGTGCATAGGTATCTAAAACTGGTATATTTATTCTCTTGTTGGATTGATTCCTTTATCATTATGTCATGCCCTCTTTGTCACTTGTTAGTCTGTTTTAAAGTCTATTGTTTTGGGGGTGCCTGGTGGCTCTGTCATTAAACATCTGCCTTTGGCTCAGGTCATGATCCCAGGGGTCCTGGGATCAAGTCCAGCATCAAACTCCCTACTCAATGGGAAGCCTGCTTCTCCGTCTCCCACTCCTCCTGTTTGTATTCCCTCTCTCTGTTAAATAAATAAATAAAATATTTTAAAAAGTCTATTGTTTTATTTTGTTTTGATTTGATTTAAATATTGCTGCTGCAGATTCCTTTTTGCTTCCATTTGCATGGACTATCTCTTCCCATCCCTTTACTTCCAATATGTATGCCTATAGGTCTGAAGTGACTGTCTTGTAGACAACATAGACATGGGACTTGTCTTTTTTAATTCATTCAGCTTTGTCTTTTGGAAGGCAGCTATGTTCACCATTATACCACCATTGCCACTCATTCTATGTCTTTTGATTGAATCACTTAGTATACTTAACTTTTAAAGTAATTACTGATAGGTATATATATTGGCAATTTGTTAACTGTTTTTAAGTTGTTTACTGAAGTTTGTCTCTGCTCTTTTCTTCTTCTGTTGCTCTCTTCCATTGTGATTGACAACTTTCTTTGGTGTCATGTTTGGATTACTTTCTCTTTATGTTTCATTGTAATTATATAGTTTCTTTCTTTGTCATTACAATGGAATTAATATATATGGAAATATTCACATATGAGATATATATTTATAAAATTTAAATAAATATATATTTATTTATAAATGTTACTTATCTATTTATAAAATATATATGTAAATATATATTTGTATAATCAGTCTACTTCAAGTTGATGGTCACTTAAGTTCAGACATGTTCTAAAAGCACTAAAGTTTTACTACCCAACCATGTTTTATGTTTTTGAGGTCACACTTTATATTTTTAAATTTTGTGAATTCTTTGTGTTGATACAGTTGATTTTATTCCTTTTGTCATTTATCCTTCATACTACTTTGTAAGTGGTTGATCTACACTTTTATTTTATGTTTGCTTTTACTAAGAGGGTTTTTTTTTTCTCTTATAATTTTCTTATTTCTAGTTATGGCCATTTCTTTTCTGTTTGAAGAAATCCCTTTGAAGCTTTTTATAAGGCCAGTTTAGTTATAATAAACTCCTTTAATTTTGTCTGAGAAACTCTTTATCTCTCCTTCAGTTCTGAATTAAAATCTTGCCCGGTAGAGTCTTTTTGGTTGTATTTTTTTTTTCCACACTTCAAATATATTGGACCACTCTCTTATAGCCTACAAATTTTTTGCTGAAAAATTAGCTGGTAGTCTTATGAGGGTTCTCTTGTGTATAACTAGCTGCTTTTGTCTTCCTGCTTTTGAGATTCTCTATTTTAAAATTTTGACATTTTAATTATAATGTGTCTTTGTGTAGACCTTTTTGGGTTCATTTTGTTGGAGACTCTTTTTGATTCCTGAACCTAGAAGTCTTTTTCCTTCCCCACATTAGGGAAGTTTTAGCTATTAATCCTTCAAATATGTTTTCTGCACCCTTTTCTTTTCTCCTTCTGAGACCCTGATAAGCACTTAATGTTGTTATAGAGATCCCTTAAACTATCTTCACATTTTATTTATTTTTTAACTTTGGCTATTCAACCTGGGTGATTTCACCACCCTGTTTTCCAGATTGCTGATCTGTTCTTCTGCATCATCTAATTGGCTATTGATTTCTTCTAGCGTATTTTTAAAATTTCAGTTATTATATTATTCAGCTCTTATATCTAAAAGCATATCATCTATCTGTTAAAGTTCTTATTGTCTTTATCCATTCTTTAGTGTTCTGTGAGTGTCTTTATGAACATTCCTTTGAACTCTTTATCAGAAAGATTGCTTATTCTATTTTGTTTAGCTTTTTTGTTTTGTTCTGTTTTGTTTTTTCCTCTGAGGTTTCTTCTTTTTCTTTAATTTGGAATATGTTCCTCCCACTCCTCATTTTGCCTAACTCTCTGTTAGTGTGGCTCTATATCTCCTAGTCATGAAAGTAGTGGTCTTATGAGGAAGGTATCCTGTGGGGTCCAGAAGAACAGCCCCCCTTAGTCACCAGAAACAGGTGTTCCAGTTGTGCCATCTGTGTACCCTTCTATTATGGCTGGACTGAGATTGCTGTGGGCACACTTGTGAGTGGGGCTGTCTCCTGAACCCCATGCCCTAGGGTGGGAACCACTTGAGGGTAGCACCAGTCCAGGCTGAGGCCACCAGCAGGATCCCACAGGTGAGAGCTTCTTTGAAGGGGTGCTGGTCCTGGCCAGTGCTATGTGCTGGATGAGGCTGCTCACTAAATGTGGTGGAGTGGGAGCCACTTTGCAGGTAGGGAGTGTGCTGATATGCCCATCTATCTTTCTATTTTAAGGCAAATTAGGTGGAACCACCATTTAGATGACTCAGAATCTTTCATTATCAAATCTATCTTAGTTTCATAAAAATTGCTATGATAAAGAACCTCAAAAAAGAAGAACTTCAAAACTTCAGGCCAATACAAAAATGCTAAACTGCTTATTTAAAAAAAAAATTATCTCTTCCTCTACTTTCTTCCCAAAGCCATAAAAGCTCTGAATAATATTACTCCCCCATAATCCCTCTTTAATGACAGAGTGATTATCTTTCAAGATAATGATCTTTTAGGTCTGTGTCACAGATGCCATACTTGAAGATAAACTGAACAATGTTCTTTTTTTAATGTGATAAGTGGAAGAAGGCTGATCTCTATGAGTGGGAGGGGTTTTTTGTTTGTTTGTTTGTTTTTCTCTTTTGAAAGGTTGTGTAATAGACTGGTAAGCTCCAAAGCAAATCTAGATGCTAGCATTTAACTCATGACACTGTTCCTAAAAGCTTCATTTATGAAAGAGCCCTCTATGAGTGAATTTAAGGCCTACAGAATAAGAAAAGATTGGAGATAAATTAATAATTGTAATTCTGTTCTGAATTTAAAACATGAATTCAAAATATTAAGAATTATAATTGAAATGTCAAAAATTTATTTTAGTATTGTTAGCCATCTTTGAATGAACCTATATTTTATCAGCTTAACTAGATTGGAGGACAGAGGTAATCTTTTCTACATGTTTGAATTCACAGTGACTTTTATTTTCACAAAATTAGAGAACATTATTTCTGTTGATTTTAGCTGTTACTTGTTTTTATAGCTAATAATGTAAACCTGAACACTTCTCGCCTCAACAGCGCTGCCAGATGATTGTTTAAGCACACCTTGAACATTGTCATTTTTTTTATTTCACTGGATATACTTGATGAAACAGTTTACTTTAGTTTTCAGCATTTTTTTCTTTTTTGAGGCAAAATTTATTTATGAATTTGGTTTTGAGTTCTCAATTTAGGCTTCTGAAATAAACCAGCTTCTTTTCTCTCTCTCTGACAGTGCTTCAAATACTAGTGAGAATTGTCATTTTCAAGACAGTCATTACCACTTTGATTGAGTTAATTTACTTTGTTCAATACTTTTACATACAAAAGACATGAGGCAAGTCTCCATGCAAGTAAGAAAACAGGATCTGACCTTTCTATAGGTCACAAGGATTTAGGAATTGAGTGAACTTTTACTAAAAATGCGGGGTTCTTTATGCTTTCATTTATTTTAATAACAGAATAGTCTAAGAAAATTGCTTGGTTAGATGGCCTTCTGTAGTGACCTGACCATTATAATTTGAAATGTAAAGAAAACATTGAAGTATTTTTTTTCATGGATAGATATAATCCATCTTCCAATAATACATAAGACCTTTTTTTTTTTTTTTTTTTTTACTTTCAACCTTCATGTTCTCTTACTTTATCATGTTCACTGGATAAAGGTATGTGTATGGGTCCAAAGTTATATTATTCTTTTGCCAGTTATCACAATTCTGTGGTTGCTATGCCATGGTGTTCATGGTTAGTGCCATGGAATTACCACTCATTTCTATATATTAGCCACTGTGTCTTATGTTTTAATCATTATTTTGTAAATAGAGTATATTGAATGCCAGTGTCAGGACCGTGTGTGTGTGTGTGTGTGTGTGTGTGTGTGTGTGTGTGTGTGTATTTCCTATTATCTTCATTTCTCACTCCTATTATGTTGCCCTTGGGCAACCATATTAATGTAATTGATATATTTCCTTAGAATTTGTATATACCCTTTTTTCAAACAAGTCAACAAACCAACATAATGAATTTTATTTTTTTATATTTTGGCAAAGGCCCTGCAGAAATGTGTGACAGGGGGAAACCATAGGACTAAAAATAATGATATTGGGCCACCTGGGTAGCTCAGTGGGTTAAGTCTCTGCCTTCAGCTCAGGTCATGATCTCCAGGTCCTGGGTTCGAGCCCTGTATCAGGCTCTCTGTTCAGCAGAGAACCTGCTTCTCCCTCTCTTTCTCTGCCTGCCTCTCTGCCTACTTGTGATGTCTGTCAAATAAATAAATAAAATCTTTTAAAAAATGATATTTAGGAAGGAGAAAGTAAAGCTATAAAGCTTCAAGGATTATACAAAATATTTAGATGCTGACCATGAAATATAAGAAGAGAAAAAATATTGTTTAACTTATAAAGTCAAAAAGGGCTGAGACAGAAAAATTAACAAGTAGCCAGAGAAATAATTTCAGAAAAGATCATTTCCTTTATATGGTTGTGTGTGGCTATTATTATTATTATTGTATTTTAATTTTGAGTGAAAGAGATGACAGTAGAGAAGAAATGCAGTAGAGAAAAAGAGAGAGGGGAGAGAGAAAGAGAGCTATCAGTTATTCCCAGGGGAGATGACTGACTGAAAGAAGTTTGATGTTACAGTTTGAATTATTTGAGAGTGCATCTTCTTTAATGAGAAGGAAGCAACCTATATGTAGCTAATTGATAAAGTTTGGAGAGATTCTTATAAATCTGGATATTGTAAGCCCACAAATTCAGTATAATGCCATGGTTCTCCCAAAGGGTGTTTGAGGAATTTGTCTTCTCTTGAATATCCATAGGAATAAACTGTGATCATGCACATTTTTGAAAATATGGTTTAAACTATGTCTAGTAGACTTATTTAGTGTATTGTACCTTAAAGCTTTTAATATGCTCATGCACATTATAAATCTTATATGAGAAACAGCATAGAATAGTGTTGTGATAAGATAACTTTTTTTAAAGATGGTGTTCCATGGGTTTAAGTGTTGTAGAAATTCAAAAAATACTGGTATACTACTTACAAATCACTTAGTTTATTAAGGGAAAATTATGTAATCCATTATTAATCAACACATCAGGGAAACAAATCCTTTAAAAAATCAAAAAAAGGTATAAGAAAAAGGAGATATGTTTTAAAAATACATTTTACCTTTTCTAATTTAGTTATCTACAATATTTAGCTTAAAAAACAATTCATAGGTTTAATTTTTTCTATCAAACTCAATTAGATTTTAATATTCAATTTTATCTTATGGTGAGGTCATAATAGAATAGAACCACACATGGTTTAAATATAACTTACACTGATAAAAAATGCAGTAATTTTTTTCAGTTTTTCTAATTTAAATACCACATTAACTTGTGTGGTGGTTCTACCTACATATTTATTGAGAAAAGCGTTCTCTGCTTAACAATATACAATTTAATCTTCCCGACTAATGAGTTATTAGAATCCCCCACCCCCCAAAAAAAGGAAAGAAAAAGGAAAAAACAAACAGTAATTTCATTCTGTTCATTTTTATTTCTGTTCTTTATCTGTCATCTTTGTTGTTCCAAGAGCTGAAACAATAACTAATATTGACAGGGGCTAAGACAAAGTGATTATAGCCTTTCTCCCTGAAGTTACACTGTAAGTGTTAATCATTTCTTGGAAGGCATGAGCTACCTGAGAGGCACAAACCTTTCCAAAAGTGATTTTTTTCATGTTCCTAGAAATTGCAATTGCTGATGTTTCTTACTTTTGACACTCTTTTAGAAACTTTGTGCAAAGCTTTTTGTTTTTGTTTTTGTTTTTTCCAGAGCATATTTCCCAGAAAAAAATACTAAGTCCTAAGATTTATCTTTAGAATGAGAAAGATATGGGATAGTCTTCTTCTTTACAAACAAATTCTGATGATATAGACTCTCTTGAGTAAAAAACAGGAAAACAAATCTTTAAAAAACATTAGTCAGGGGCACTTAGGTGGCTCAGTGGTTTAAGCCTCTGCCTTCAGCTCAGGTCGTGATGTCAGGGTCCTGGGATCGAGCCCCACATCTGGCTCTCTGCTCATCGGGGATCCTGCTTCCCCCCTCTCTCTTCCTGCTTCTCTGCTTACTTGTGATCTCTCTCTCTGTCAAATAAAATCTTAAAAACAAAAACCACTAGTCAGTTATAAGTAATATCAATCACAAGGATATTAGATACTTTACTTTTTATACTACCATATATTTCTTTTCTACTTATAGAATCAGCTATTTCATTCCATAAATTAATAAAGACATCTGTCATTTTCTTTCTTTCTTTCTCTTTCTTTCTTTCTTTCTTTCTTTCTTTCTTTCTTTCTTTCTCTCCCTCCCTCCCTCCCTCCCTTCCTTTCTTCCTCCTTCCCTTCCTCTTTCTTTCTTCCTTTTTATTCTTTTTTTCTTCCAAATCTGTACTTATGTCGATGATATCTACTCTTTTTGAAACATAATTTTAATTGTAGTATGAAATCTTTAGAGGAGTAGACTCTGAAACTTATAAAATGGGTTTTAGTGCCCAGAAGAGTGAATTTTCTGGCAACATAAGTTTGAATTACTTAGTCAAACCAAACTGTATCCTATCATCAAAAAAAGGCATTGTGATTTCAATTTTTAAAAGATGCAAATTTTATTTGGATTTTAGAATTTTAATTTTTGATTTAAAGACAACATCAGAATGAACATCACTGTAAGTTTTAGTAAATTGAAAATTTTGCCACCACTAACTGGGACAATCTGTAGACTTGGAAACCAAGACCCAAAAAAGCAACATTAATTTCTAATGTTTCTGATTGTGGTATCTCATGCTAATTAGTAAAGTTTCCAACTATCTATTAGAGGCACTGTCCCTTTTCTTAATTGTAAAAAATGATCTGTAACTTTCCCATTCCTATTCTGAAATGAATTTTTTTTGCATTTTATCTATCTTTATAGATAAATTTTCTAAACTCAATTCAATACCTGAATTTTAATATAAAGAACATATCTAAAGTATATAAAAGAGGATATAGCTCAATATGTAAATGTACAAAGTAAGGGAGAAATATGTGAAGAAGTGATCAAATGTTTTTTAAAATTAGTAATAAATTCCTGATAATTATCTAAACACAATGAAGTGAAGTCATCCTTCAATTTATGTAGAAATTCCATTCCTTAAAATATAATAAGTCTATAGGAAAGGGCTTTGTTAAAAATACTTTTTATATATGTAAAATGGAGTCAAAGATTTAGATTTTCTAATTGAATTTTCTAATTGTAAGATCTAGATTTTCACAATTGTAAATGGATTTTCACCATTGTAAAAAATCTTGTAAGACATGTGAAACCTGGCTGAGTCTTACTTCATTGTACAGCATTGTCTTCTATGACATGGTACAACCAGATTCCTGGTCCCTAACCACTGAATTTCCTAGTCAATGCCTCCCACCTCTCTACCCAATTCCCATGCCACAGACAGGTAAAATCACAACCAGTACTTTCCAGAACTCCCAAAAGGGATTAGAACCATTAAGATGACAAATTGTTTTAAAGTGAGATGTGAAGAAAGGTTTCCTGGCAGCAAATTATCTTTTCTGTTTTATCTAGAATGCCTCAACTACATGGGATTCTGCACTTATGAATAGCTATATGGACCGTAGACCAAAAACAGAATGACTGTTAGTTACCAGAAGCATTCTGTGAACTTTAATTCTAACAGATTGGCCAATGGAATACACAGAACTTATGTTACAGGTATTTCAGTCAAATATATTATAAATAAGCCCATTGACTAGTGAATCCTAAGGGCTACTGGAAACTCAGGTGTTTGTCTTTGACACTTCTCTGAATTCAAGAAATACAATTTAATATCCAGATTATTGTATCATTATTGACTTTTATATATTTTAAGTATACTTGGACATAAATATTTAAATTATAATCTGAGTTTAATAAATTTCTATTAACTTTCTAATCTTTAAGAATAGTAAATGACTAAACAGAAATGTGATAAGAATAAAACAATAGAATTCTATGAATACATTAAAATGATGAAATAAAATGTGTACAAATTCCATGGGAAGATTTATTATATATTAATGGAAAAAATAGAGAGAAATTAATACACTGTTACACAGACTAGATCTCTTAAGATCTTCCTGCTTCTTGGTATGATGAGTGATTCTTCATTGAACCTGGATATTGTTGTTTTATTGTATAAAATTTTGCATCTAATTTAAGCCTTCTGTTTTAACTGACTTTCCCTGGTATCATTATGGGAGAAATAGGTGAGGTCTTGCCTTGTTATTGCCAAGTGGAGGTAGAAGCCAAGTTCCCCGCTCAGACTCTATTGACACTGAGACATGATTGTTTGTCCTCTTTACTTCTGGATAGGGATGGTGGGAGTTATATTTTCCCAGCTGGTCTTCTCTGTCAGCACTGTGGATTAGCTTCATTATTCCTGGATGATGCTAAAAGTCCTGATTCTGCATGAGGCTTCTTCAGACACCACTCTAGTAGAAAGAGGGAGGGCACCTCACCACTGCCAGGTAGTAGATCTAAGTCTAGGTTCCTCACTTGGCCTTTGCTGGTGTGTGTGTGTGTGCTTGTGTGTGTGTGTGTGTGTGTGTGTGTGTGTGACAATTTTTTTATGTGGTGTTTGGCTAGAATAGCACCTCACTAGTTAGAATGTTTTCCAGTCTTTTGCCTAGAGAAAGCAGGCTTTTGTCATTGTTTGTGCATATTGGCTTTTCTGAGTTGCCAGTTTACTCAGTTCCAATCTGGGATATATGAGGCAAAAATAAAGACCAGGGAACTCGTCACCATGTTATTCCTCAGTCCCAAGTTCCCTAGCTGGCCTGTCTACTTCTCTCTACCTTTCAGTCATCTTACATTTTTTTTATATATAATTTCCAGAACTTTTAGTTGTACTTAGTGAGAAGAATTGAAAAATTATGTCTATTGCATATTCCCAGAAACAAAAGTCAGTGTGCTTATAGATTTTTAAGGACTCAAAATAGAAAAAAGAAATGCCTTATGTTTATTGTTGTACAAAATGTTTTTAAAGATATAAACCATGTTCCACAAATCTCTAAAACAACAGAATGTCTATGCAGTGACAGTGCATTTAAATGTTAAGAATTTATTAAAGATACATGTTATGTTATAATTCATCACAGCCCAAAGACATCAAAACACTGGTTCCCCACAAGACATAAAGATTGTGGAAATAGAGATGGAGGATTGTGCTGTCTGAATTTTATCATCTGTAACCATGATGGATACATGTTATCATGGAGTGAATACAATGAAGTTTATATGATAAAATGACATTGCCAAATTCCAGTGTCCAAGTAAGAATAAGGAAAGAGTGAAAAGAAGTCTGAAGTTGATGTTAGATGAAATTGTTTTAATTCCTGACTCTGATTCTAAAGAGATATTTGATCTTCAGCAAGTAACTTAATCTTCTGAAACACCGTTTCTATATTTTAAACTAGGTATAAAATTTTCTTCTGACACTTTTTGTGACTTTGCCATTGATTTTCTGGAACTCAAATAGGTGAGCCTTTGGATATGTCTTTTTCCATATTAATGTGTATAATAAGATGACGCCACACATGTTGATTATTTTATTCACAGAGATAGTCTTAGCAGCAAAATAAAACATATCACCTTTCAAAAAGCATTATGATGCAACAGAAATTAATAAGTTTAGGTTATAGAAATAGATATCGATGTAAAGCTTGGATCCTTGACATATTGTTTAATATATTTGGGACATTTCCTTAATCTTTCTGTGCCTTAGTTTCTTCTGTAAAATAGAACTAATAGTTTATGCCTCATAGGGGGTATTTTGAAGAGTTGAAGTGTCACATGCAACTTGGTACCTGACAATTGCATACAAATGCTAAATATTACAAAACTCCCCTTGAACAATGCACATTAAAAAATAATTTAAAAAGTTGTGACTGCATTCGCTATATACATATACATTTGTTTGAGCATGAATTACATCAATTAATTAAATCATAAATTGTCTCATTGCTTCTTCTATAGGATTACTAACATCTGAAGCATAGAATTCATTTTCATCTTTGTATTTCCAAAAGCAAATAGCTCAAAGTCTGGTATATTGCTATATTTAGCAAATATTTGCTGAAGCAATGAGATAATGAATTAATAAACTAAAAGAGAAATTAAAATAATGTTTTCCTATATAAAAATTTAAAAATGAACAGCCTAAACACACACACACACACCCCCCAAAGATTAACTATTTTTGAAGGCCTCAGCCATGCAGGGTAATTTTCTGAAGTCTGCACAACTGATATTCCTATTTGGTAAGATAAGAACGTTATTGCAGTAAGGTTAATGGTATTTATTTTGAACACAATCCCCTTGATTTAAATCCACATACATTGCAGTGATGGTTCAGCTTGGTTAGTCGTGCAAATTAAAGTGTTACTGAAGCTGAGCTTTCTCAAAAAAGATGTGTTCTAGAGAAGAATAAATGGTCAATATCCAGGGCAACTAGTGTATTCACCCAGAAAATAACTGGTATCCCTTCAGACTGTAATACTGATACTGATGGATTGATTTAGTATATCTTGGAAACTTTGAATTTGTTAGGCATCAGACAGAATTTTCAGAAGCAGCCACCTGTCCCACCTGACTCACTGTAGAAATTCATATACAAAGATACAAAGAACAGATAGCTAAGGAAAGCTATCTTGCATGTACATGCACAAATACACAAACATATTTTTTCCAGATTAATTTTGCTTGGAAATCAAACAGAGGGAAGAGCATGCAAAAAAGCTTTAAAGTTATGTTCTTTGGTTAAATAAATTAGTATGTAAAGGGGAAATTAGTAAATGGAAAAGTTTCATGTTGAAATTCAGGAAATTCTGAATTAAGTTATGTGAATTTTTCTCTGAATTTCTGGATAAATGTTTTTATTGCCTCTAGATAATTTTAATGTATTTCTTATTAGTTATTACATGCACAAAAACCAACTTGAATTTATTGAAACTTGAGACAATATCTTTAATTTTCTTTCTGTTTGACTCTTGAAAACATCTAGAATCTTAGAAAGCTGATGAAAGCCAATTAACTAATTATTATTTCAACTATTAAAAAATAATTTAAACTAGTCTATAATAAAAGCTCACACATAGTATGTCTGTAAATAAATAACAAAAATATACATTTATTTCTGAGCTTCCCAACAGCCAAGACATTAAGAGAAACCTTTAAAGTTATATATTACTTCGATTTAGTTAAGGGGAACAAATTGTTTAGCATGAAAAATAGATGTTTTCCATGGCCCTAAGATTTGCAAAGCTATTGTAACAAGATCTTTTATTTACATGAGGAGCTTTGAGAATATTTAAGAGCTAATGAAAATTAAAATGCTAAATAATTTCTACTAGACCATATAAGAAATAAATAATCAAAAAATATGGTTGGCCATCAAGATATAAATGCATTTAATAATTCTCAATTAGGTTGTTAAGTTACAAAAGGACAAGCTAATATTTAAAACTAGGTAAGTTAAAATTTTAAGTTAGTAAGATAAATGAGCTCAGTTATTACCTAATTATTAAAGATCAAAAAATAATAAAGAAAAATGGAAGGAAAATGTAAATAATGTTGACTAAAGTATGTCTTAGAAGCACATAAAACTAAACAGCTATTCACATGAAAGAAGAAACTTTTAAAAGCAAGAAGTACTGCAGACACTTAGGTTAATATTTCCATCAGGATTCAAACAGAATACTGTGATCACTAATGTAGCAGCTGCAAATTTGTATAATCAGTAGTTTATCTTGATAAGATAATAATTCCAGACAGTGAGGGCTAAAGGGCCGGGTGTTTATTTTCAGTACTGGGAGCTGGAGCTGAGCACAGTCAGGAAAGTGTAGCAACACCTCATGGGATTCTATTGGCTACCTTAAAAAGGAAACCTAATCAGATGGCCAGACTATCTACTTCTGAGGCTACTGAATGTTAGGGACATTAAAGGGTATAATAGTTGAACAAAATAAATGCCCTGAATAATGCTGCCTTGGGCAGGAAGGAAATACATATATATATATATGCATATATATATATATATATATATATATATATATATATATGTCTTTTAGAAGACTTAGACCAATTTCTTTTTTTTTTTTAAGATTTTATTTATTCATTTGACAGAGAGAGATCACAAGTAGGCAGAGAGGCAGGCAGAGAGAGAGGGGGAAGCATGCTCCCTGTTGAGCAGAGAGCCCGATGCGGGACTCAATCCCAGGACCCTGAGATCATGACCTGAGCCAAAGGCAGAGGCTTTAACCCACTGAGCCACCCAGGTGCCCCTTATACAAATTTATTAACACCAAGTACATATTACAATCCCTTGGGGAACTTTTGTATAATATTTATGACTAAGCCTCACCCAAGAACAATTTAAATGAGAATTCCTAAATGAGATGTGGATCTCAGTTTGAAAGTTCCACTTGATTTTTGTGCTTAGTCAGAATTTGGATTCACTATCATAGGCTACTATAAACATAAAGAGTTTACTCAATAGGCAGTCAAATACACACTAAATGTGAACTTTTTTTTTCTTTTTTTCAAGTTACAGTTTGGGTTTCTCTTACCTGATTAGAGTTTCTGGACAGATTTGTATAGGAATCATCAAATTCTTGGTCTTCGCAGTGCCTAGCACATTTCCCTCCAAATGTGGGACTTTATCAGTGATATCAGGTGGTACACAGAAAATACATCAATTTAAAGTTAATGCAATAGTGTGAAAAGTCCTCTTCTTAATTCTGTTTTAACCTTCTGATCGACTTGGGAAGAAAGATTAATTGTGTTGTTAGTATATATTTAACACCTCCATGACATGTAGTCTATTACTGAGATGGAAGAGGGAAACAGGAAAAAGAGAACTCAGACTAAAATTTGGTGGGTAATAGTATCTAATTATAATTTAATAGCATTGTTTCCATTTCTTTGTAGACATTTTTAAAGTTGCATTCTGTTTCTTCTAACTAATAACTAGATTCCCTGGTATGGTAATGAGTCAATTTAAAGAACAATTTAAAATAAATTATAGAAGAAGTTTCATTTAGATAAGGACCCAAAAAATGTGAAAACATTTATCTCAGTCCAGATTAAAAAAAAAAAAAAAAAGAGCCTGAGAGAAGAGTTTATATTCTGATTCTTTATGAGGTATAAAATCTCAGGAAGTAGAAGTGAAGGAAGAGGAGAATGGGCTAAGAAGGAGGAAGAGCATATATGAAGAAGTGTGCTACAGAGCCGGTTACTTCTTGGTATCAGGTGCAATGGATTTCATCTCCTGAAACCATCTTCAGAGAGGCCATATAATCTCTGGCACTTTAGGATAGTCCATGGGCAAGTAGGGTAGAGGGAAGGAGACAAACATTTCTGCTGCTCCTTTCCTCTTGGTTGGAGATTTGACTCATGGGTCATTAATTTCCTGCCACCTGAGGAATAGTCAGAGGCTCTAGGCACAGGCACAAAATGAAACCACAGTGCTTATATGAATTCCTTGATAACATCAACTGAAGAAAGAGAAAAAGAAAGAAAGGAAGGAAATACAGGAGGAAGAAAGAAAGAAAAAGAAAGAGAAGGAGGGAGAGAGGGGAATGGAGGGGGAGATGAAGGGAGGAAGGAAGAGAGAGGAAGGAAGGAAGGAAGGAAGGAAGGAAGGAAGGAAGGAAGGAAGGGAGGGAGGGAGGAAGGGAGGAAGAGAAAAAAGAAGGGAAGGAGGGAGGAAAAAAGTTGTCATGAGTCTTAAGCCAGTGTGGCTGAGAGGATATGATGTGTTACATAAGGCATGCCTTATACAACAGTATTCAAGTAGCTAAAGACTAGAAAATGGTTCCCTGACCAGGGTCAGTGTCACTGGCTTTATTCTGACCATCCAAAAATTTACAAATTTTTATACCATGTTCTTGTGTATTTGAGCTGCTCAAAACCATGAAAGTTTTTTTTTTCTGTTTTGTTTTGTTTTTGTTTTTTTTTTAATAATAGCTGCCATTTAGTGGGTACCTAACTGTTCTAGTCTGTATTTGGCACAATTATCACCGAACAACCACTATTATTTCAATTTTGCCAGCGAAGTAGTAGAGACACTGAATATTAGCTAACTTGATGTAGTAACCAAACGAAATCCATGAGACACAAGACTGAGTTCTTTTATTTGCCTTGTATCATTATATAATCCATGATCTTTCCAAAACTGTCTTTGCATATTTTTTACCTTTTCCCCAGCAGTTTTGTCTTAGGAAAGCATTAGCATTTTTTTAGTGTGTTTTAAATGTTTCAGTCTTGTTCTTAGATCCAAAGTTATACTATATAGACCTAAAATGGGGGAATGTGTTCTTTAACGAGCCAGTGCTTCTAGAGATGATGTTAAAATGCAGATTCCAATTTAGTGAACTGGTTTGTTCAGATCCAGAGATTGACTATCCTAAAGTTTCCATACTTTTAACAGCAGAGGTGTAAATGTGATTAACCACAAAATATTTTACTGAAGTATAGATATCTGTAATATATAATACAAGTAGCAAGACAGTCTTCAAACATTATGTGGCAAATTATTCAAAATATGCTAATTTTTTTAAACCTTGGAATTTCTAGAAGGGGAAATAGTGGCATTACTATGGGGCTGGGAGCAGATAGGGTGTGGCCATGCAGAAATGGAGAATGGATATTTTTTTAAGATTTTATTTATTTATTTGAGAGAGAGAACATGAGCACAAGCAGGGGGAGAGGCAGAGGGAAAAGTAGACACCCCACTGATCAGGGAGCCCAGGGTGGGACTCCATCCCCGGACCCTGAGTTCATGACCCGAACCGAAGACCGACTCTTAACTGCTTAACTGACTGAAATAGCCAGGCACGCTGGAGAATGGGTTTTGACTGCAAATCCTCCTGTGTTATAAAACAGGCCCAGTTTTATGATGAGACAGATTTAGTGAATGATTTAATTTTTATCCAGTTCAATCAATCTTTATTGACGAAAGGTAGAAAAACTTAATTATCAATAATTACTATAGAAAAATAAGTCACAGGAAAGTAATGATGTTGCCTTGGTTTAAATGTTGAAAGCCATTTAGAAAATTATGCAAAAGGAGTTTTCAATTCTGACTTTAGGTCCTCCCACTCTGTCTTCTTATATCAAACTTAAATAGAGGAAGTAAATAAAAGCAATGATGCAAGGTTCATGTCTGTAACTCAGCTCCTGGAGGCCTCACTCTGCTGATCTACTGCTGTAATAAATTACACAACTAGTGTGGTTCTTTTGATTTATTACTGCAATTGATCATGAGTGTGATGACTGACATAAACATGTGTCCTATAGACAGCTGGGCTTCACAATATTTTATTTCTCTTTTCACATTTTCAATTGCTTAGTTTGGAAAATAAGAAAGAAAACAAATTGACAAATACAGGAAAATATTTCCGAGCCGCCCTCCCCATAGACTCTTCAAGTAATAGCTTTTAAATTGAGAAGTCCCGGTGGTCTTGTTTTCCATCCTTCCCTGAGGATTGTTTTTTAAAGAAGAAAACAAAAGGGAAAAACCAAAACATTAATTCATATGAATTAGCATTTGATGAACTCCAGTTGTAGGGTTGGTTTTTTTTTGACTATGTAAATACATAATTACAGACTTCATCTGTATTTCCTCATTCTTTCTCTGAGCCATTATAAGCTATCATGGAAATGGAAATTATAGACATTTAATATCAAAGTAATTACCTAATAGGCTGTTATACCCGTACTTTAAAAGGAAAGATTTATTCTGTCAGGAGTCTAATCTTTTTTTTTTTTAAACTTAGGATTTATGCTGAAGTGTAAATGACCCTTTTTTCTTTCATATTTGAAACTGCTTTATCTTGGCTGCTGAGAGAATTCCTCCAGTGGGGAACACAGGGCCTCATATTAATATGTGGTCATCTGTTTTCTCTGTTCTTTATATTAATCTAGAGAGCTATGTGAAATACATATTACTTGGTCACAAGAATTTCTTTGCTCTCATCAACATTTAATATTATCAGACTCCGTATCTGTTAATGTTAAAGATTCTGAGATATTACCCCACTTGCAGAGTTATATACTTTTTATATATGAGTATTTTATATATGAATATACATATATATTCATGTATATGAATATTACAGAAATGCAAGACACCGGATCAAGGAAAAGAGTTCTTTATTGATACTTATAACCATATATAATGTATATGACTAAAAATTTGAAGGCTAAGAAGTGATTTGGATCAACATCTTAAAAATAAGGAATTAAAAGATATAACTTTATATGTTTTATAAGATATAAAATTATCTTGTACCTTATATCTTATAGTCTACTATAGTCAGAGTAGTAGTTAAGAATTGGTCACCCAGGGGTGCCTGGGTGGCTCAGTGGGTTAAAACCACTGCTTTCGGCTCTTGTCGTGGTCTCAGGGTCCTGGGATCGAGCCCCGCATTGGGCTCTCTGCTCCGCGGGAAGCCTTCTTCCCCGCTTCTCTCTCTGCCTGTATCTCTGCCTACTTGTGATCTCTCTCTCTGTCAAAATAATAAATAAAGTCTTAAAAAAACAAAAAGGAATTGGTTACCCATATCTAGACCTATAACAAAGCAATGAGAGCCAATGGAATCTTTCAAAGTAGGAGACAGGTTACATCCCATAGACAGGAATAGAGAGGAAAATTTTTTTTTCATTTTATATAGAACAGAGAGAGCTACCAACTTTCCTTTCTAAAAGGAGAGAGAAAAGAATTTTTTTTCTCTTTTGAGAAATGATTGAGAAATGATCCTGGGTTCACATCCTAACCTTTTAGAGTATAAATACATCTTTACAAGGGCCAGATAAAAACTCAATGTCACCAGCTTATTTTTCTTTTCAAAGATTTATTGATTTATTTTAGAGGGAGAGTGTGTACATGTGCAAACAAGGGAGGGGGAAAGGGACAGGGAGAGGGAAAGAATCTCAAGCAGACTCCTTGCTGAGCATGAAGCTGGACATGGGGTTTAATCTTAACAACCTTGAGATCGTGACCTGAGCTTAAACCAAGAGTCAGTCACTCAACTGACTACACAACCCAGGTACCCCTGAATATCACGTTTTTAAGTCCCAGAAGTTTGTCCAAATTTTGAGATTCATCACTTTTGACATTTTGAGATAGTGGTCATCGTTCTTGCACCTTGTGGGGTAACATAAGGACTTGGTCCATCTGCTGTTTGGCATCTTAGAGAGAGAAGTTGTATTATCCTTCCAGATCAGCTAAACTAGGGAGAAAGTGGCTATGGATCTAATTTGCATGATATATGTAGAGTACAATGTTTCTGGGGAAAGTGAAAGCAAATACTCTCTATAGTTATATTGTATGCATTTCTGTGTCTCAGGAGGCTAGGGCTTTTTCAGAGACATTGAGAAATCCAAGGAAGTTTTATTTTCCCACAAAGTCATATTATGCAATTTCTTTTCTTCCACTTTTCTGTCCTTCCCTCTCCCCTTTCCTCTTTTCTTTGTCTCCTTATAACCATAAAACATATTTTATCTCCCTTCTCTTGCTGAAATACAACAGTAAACCCCTGCCTTTATGCAAGACTACATCTAGTAGGAAGGCAGACTAAACAAGACATGTAAATATATGCTAAGTTAGGCAGTGATAAATACTTACACAAAAATTATCTTATACCTGAAGGAAATGAGAGAACTAGATAGCCAAGTGGGTATGTGGTGGAAAAGCATTCCAGGCAGAAACAGTTGCAAATGTAAAGGTCTTGAGAGGGTTTGCAACAGATGATTAAGAGAAGACCTGGGTGACTGGAGGTGGAATGGAGAGGAGAGCAGTAAAAAGCTCAATTTCCTATTCAATATTCATTTCCCTTGTCACTCTCACAGAGTACCTTGGAAGGTACCATGTTGACGGATCAGCACCAACACATTAACTGCATTACATTTGATTAAACTCATCTCCTTACCTAAGGAGTTGTGTCTTTGTAGATGAGAATTAAAGTGAAGAACAACTGGTGATCTTGGCTTTGATAGATTAAGCTTTCTTGTAAAAAAGAAACATCGAAATCATGTAATTGAGATCTGCCAACTTGTGTTTTCCTCCATCAAAATTTTAAGTTTAACTGATCAAAATTATAATGTTCAAATTTGATTTTCAAAGACCAAATAAAAGGTTAGAAATATTCATCATGAACATTTGATTTGACATTATTCTCCACTTTTTATTATAAAATTTAAAGACACTGTTTTTATTGATGGTAACATTGTTTTCATCATTAAATTTTTAAACATCACTTATTTTGAGTGAGATTATAAGGGAGAGTTAAAATCTTTGTAAAAACAGTTACATCATATTTATTTATTTATTGAGATTTTAAAAACTGATACAATTATATTTAAGTATAATTTTTTTCCTGCTAATGTATATGACTAAAAATTTGAAGGCTAAGAAGTGATTTGGATCAAAATCTTGAAAATAAGGAATTAAATGAATCAAGTAAATGTGGATTTTGCAAATCCTAAAGTCTATATTGGCCACGGTTATTTTATACAAATGAAAGTTTGTCATCACAGAAGTGTTATAAAAATATGACATTACTAGGCTCATTACCTTGAGAGACAGTACTGTAAATGTAAACTAATTTAAAAAGTTTAGACAAATGGGACACCTGGGTGGCTCAGTTGGTTAAGCGGCTGCCTTCGGCTCAGGTCATGATCCCAGCATCCTGGGATCGAGTCCCACATCGGGCTCCTTGCTTGGCGGGGAGCCTGCTTCTCCCTCTGCCTCTGTCTGCCTGTGCTCACACTCTCTCTCTCTCTCTAACTAATAAATAAATAAAATCTTAAAAAAAAAAAAAGTTTAGACAAATGGATCAATGCCAAAATCTTCAATTTCTTACAGTGTTGTACTCGGCTCAGTTTTCAAAACTGATATCTCAATAAAGCTTTGCATTTTTCAGTGACAAATTTGTAGTGATCATAGGCTAAGTGGGAGGAAACATGTAAAGGAACTTGTGTGGCAATGACTTTACTTGTATGTGGTATCTTCTGTCAACTCACTACCAATTGCACTGATCTATTATTCAGAGCAGCAAACTCTTACACTGAAGGAGAGACACACAATTAAATTTAATCCGAAGAAATAAATATTCTTTTTTCTAAGTTAATAAACTGGGCAGACTATTCGGGCTAGAAGAAGCAAACAAAAATTAATAGAAATCTTGAAGAAAGGAGAATGAGGCTTCAATGTTTATTTTTGAAAGCAAATTAATGAGGTGAGTAAATAATGTCATTGAATCAACTATTAGAGTAAATGACTAAAACTGAGCTGGGCTAACCCCCTGTCAATCCCTCCAGGTACTGAGCACTTTGAGGATAGTAGTATTATAATGAAAAAAAGCCACAGGCAACTAAACCAAACAGTAATTAGGGATGGTGTGATATGAGTATTAGCTAATTCTTTCCGGGCAATTTTTGAGACAGGAAGTAAGAAGAGTGTGTTTAGTTGAGCGTAGATAATCTTAGAAGCTGACCTTAAAATATAAATGTTAAAAAAAAAAGTTTCAAACATGTGACCTCAAGAATGATTAGATTCTGATGATCTTGTATCTTTTGGTGTCCCAGTTACATTTCATGAACCCATGCTCATACAAGTCTGAGTAACCCCCATCTGGAAATTGAACACGTCCTTCTGCTAACATTTTTTAAGTTGGCTTGTATTATTATTGGTTGTATTAGCTGGCTTTCTTATTTTCTTTCTCTGACTCATATGTTCACAAAGTAAGCAAGGAAATGGGAAAGAAAGGCTCTGAAATCAAAATGCAATTACAGAGAAATTGTTTGGGGAGCAAAATATATAGTTAGGATTTTTATCCCAGATATCTGAGCAAGAGCTATTGGTACAGATGCTCAAGCAACCACAGATATGATCCCAGGGGCTTTTAAATCCCAGGTTGTAATATGATGGAAGCATTTCCCTGAGTCACCTGCAGCATCAGAAGTAGGAAGATATATCAGTTTACAAATGTATTGGTTTAGGGAAAGACTTCATCTCAAAAGATCAAGAGTACCAAGATCAAGCCTTGTTTATTCTTGTGATGCTTTCTCTAATGTTTCCTCCCTGCTATGCCAAACCTGCTCTTTGATTTTCTTTTTTTTTAGTCTTTCCCCTGGGCTAAAATCCTTTTCCTTTTCTATTTTCCTTCCTTTCTTTTTGAAATTCAAACAGAATATTGAAAGTAACTAATTATGAAATATTTGGAACTGAAAATAAGGTACTTGAACATGAAAAGTTATGGCATTATTAACATAAAATGAAATTTATCTATTGGAAAATATACCTTACATGAATCAGAAATGCAACGTAACATACACAACACGTTAATTTTTGAATTGGTCATGTCTATATGAACTGCTCATGTCTGAGAGATAAGAAAGACACCACAAATCTCTATATCTACCTATAAGGCATTTGCACTTAGTTTGAATAATACACTGTTAGCACTAGAAGTGTTCTTTGAGACAATCCTGACAAGTTCACTCATTTCACAGAATGATAATTTGCTCATAGTTGTAGAGCTAGTTCTCTACACTGTTCTATTCCCCAGAAACCATATACTTAGTTTAGGACTTTTTTTTTTTTTTTTTTTTTTTTTTTTTTTTTGCTTCATTACAGGATCATCGATATTCTATGTTATTGTGAAAGTATCCCAAGGCCATTCATAGTGCTTAGCATCAGGGCTAACGTGAAAAGCTGAAGGTTAAGATAGAGAGTGTGACAATACTATAATTTGCCAAAAGTATTTAAAGAAAGTTCAATTTTATTTATGTGCAGGCTATTACCTAATCATTTGTATGGATGCTGAATATTTCCTTTCTTATTATATATTCTAGTTAATGCCTCAAATTGTATTCATTAAGAAATACTATTTATTTAATGACTTTTTTCAATGACTTAACAATTGGTGTTAACATTGGGTAATATTAAAGCCAACAGTTAGTTATCCAAACCCAGTTCGAAGGAGAAACTTTTGTTATCTAATATGAATGCTAAGAGATGATTTATATACTGAATAGTTCAGAACATGTCCTTGAACAATTGTAGCTGCTTATATTTTTGTCATCTTTCTGGCAGGTGCCAAACTGTGTTGCTTAATGATTCAATTTAAATTAACTAAAATGAATCCTTGTGGAAAAACATAATACCTGTCTGGTACAAGGGAGCTGATTATATTGCCTTCATTTACACAGAGGTTATTCATAATTCATTGACACCCTCTCATTACTAAGTTATGTTTTGTTTTGCTTTGTTTTGTTTTTCTGAGGGAATGGAAAATATATAACTTTGTGCAGGTGTTCATGCTATTTATGCCATATTGAGTAGAGTGGTAAAAATGTTGCTCCTAGATCATGGAAATAGCTAAATAAAGTTTATAACTAACCAACACGAAAAGCACTTTGAGGATATATGATAGCATAGCCTCTTCAAACAGTGTTTCTCCAAACATGTATCTTTAATATGAATTTTATTTAAATAGCTTAAAATACATGGCAAATAACACTAAAATATAGAAAAAATGACTTGTAGCAATGGTAAGTTAAGCAGGGCATGGCATTTTATAGAATTTTTGAATGTAAGAGATTTTTTAAATCCTTAATTAAATCAATTATAAGAAGGTAGATGCAAAGTGTCAGAGTTTGAAATGTAGATAAATGCGTATTAACATGCAAAGAGAGTAAAGTGTTGAATTTTAAATTAACTACAAAAATGGAAATCATTCTCTTTATTCCCACATTTTTCTTCTTTTCTATTATAAAAGATCTCATTTATAGGCCATAAGAGGAATTAGTAGTAATGCTATTTAAAATGTGCAGCTTAATTATTTTTACTCTAATCTGTCCTTGGGCAAAATACTTCCAAGTGGAAGAATTTGTTAGCCTAAAAATCTCTGTGTTGGAATGCCTGCTTGAAAAATCACAGGAGTGAAAACTTGTCAATTGGGTAATCATTTTAATTGCCAAAACTGGTCATTAAGAAGGCCTTCCAAATAGACACCGAGTTGGAAGTAGTTGATTCAGTGGTTTAATGTAGCTTATGTTGTCTTTACTTTTTAAAGACAACTTTACCAGGATGAGAGATTGACCTCTTATTTTTTACCCTTTCTTCCAGGGATTTACCTTCATTGAATCTAAATTATCCAATCTGTAAGGGAACAAGAACTCAGTACATTTCTATACTTTTTATTTAGATATTTAAATAAATCTGACTCAAGGATAATTTCCTCAATTTACAATTTTTGAGTGATTAGTGCTTGTTGTTACTCTTATTTTGCAAGTATTTAAAAGGATTGAAAAATCTTAAATTCTCTGATCTCATGCAAAATACTCCATAGCTTGTTAGGTCATAAACAATGAGAAATAATTGCCTTAGTGAAAGTACTAAAACTGATTTTTTTTCAAGTTTCTTATTTACTTTTTTTTAAGTGTGTAGAATTTCATGTGCAAATTTAATTTATTTAAATTTAAAAGTAAATATACAGAGTCACAATTAAAACAAGAAAATGTAAATAAGTAAATATTTTCCATAGAGTGAAACATCTGATAAATTCTCACTATTTCATCTTTTTTTTTAGAGTATTATTATTATTATTAATAAAATCCCCTTCACCTATTTCACCCATCCCCCCCACCAACCTCCCCTCTCTGACAATCATTTGTTTGTTCTCCCTAGTTAAAACTTCACTTTTTGGTTTGTCTCTTTTTTTTCCCCTCTGTTCATCTGTTTTGTTTCTTCAGTTATATATTTAAGTGAAATCATATGATACTTGTCTTCCTGACTTACTTATTTCACTTAGTATTATACCCTCTAGGTCCATCCACTTTGTAGCAAATGGCAAGATTTATTCTTTCTTTATGGTGGAGGAATATTTAATTGTATATATATAATACATTTTTATCCATTCATCTTATGATGGACACTTGTGTTGTTTCCATTGCTTGGCTATTGTAAATAATGCTGCAGTAAAAATAGGGCTGCATATATCTTTTTGAATTAGTGCTTTTGTGTCCTTTGGATAAATACACAGTAGTGGAATTACTGGATCATATGATAATTCCATTTTTAATTTCTTGAGGAATCTCCATATTATTTTCCACAGTGGCTGCACCAGTTTGCATTCCCACCAACAGTGCACAGGGGTTCTAAAAATATACATGTTATCTAAGGGTTAAAGAAATTATTAGCATTTTATGGATACAAAATTAAAAGATCTTGAATTTTCATTTTCTAGTATTTTATAATTACGTGATTTAAATTATGCTGCGTCATAGTATACTCCTTAAAACACCTATTCAGAAAAAATGATATATAGAACAACTTCCTTATGTGACATATTAATTGTATCCTGTAAACTTTCTTATAAAATCATGATTAAATATATATTTATATATACACATATGTAACATGTACATAACAAAGAATTAGAAGGAAATGGGATACATTTACCATATTTTTCTGTTTACTATTATCTCACTTAGAAGCTGGAGTGAATAAAAGTTTTCCTCGTAGTGCCTTAGTTTTTCCTCTGGAAAATGAAACCCAAAAACCTAGAGTAACGCTATATTATGCTACAGATAAATAACATTAATGTTTCTTGAAAGATACACTTTTAAAAATATATGATTAGGTCTTTCATGATAGCAGTGTTTCTGAAACATTTCCTATGACTGGTTTTAAGTTAGGCTGAAAAGCTCAAATTTTGTTCTCTCTTATACTGCAGCCCAGCTTTCACTTGAAATACTTCTTTTGCACTTAGACAATTAAAAGAGGAAGGGTGTCTCAGAGTCTGTTTGATTTGCTTTCTTCTTATTTTTAATTAAAGGACATATATGGCAAGAAATACTTAATATTCTACATGTTATTTATTTTCCATCTTCAAAAATTATAATGTTTAAGTGAGGAAGAGCTATTGATGAGTGGAATAAAAAGATCTCAATTTGTATACTGTAGCGGTTAAGTATTTTGGAGGTCGGCAAGTTTTCTTAGTAGCGAATATCAAGTAGTTTTCACTGAATTTTTTTCTCCTAGCATGAAATACAAATTATTTTACTGAATACTTGAGTATACATATTTCAATGTTTGCTTTTTTACTATAATGCACAACAGTATTGAGAATGAACTTGATAAATGTATGTTGAAGATTCCTCTTGGTATAACATTTATAAATAGCATTCATATAATTTATTTGATTAAAGTGATATGAAATTATAATAGAAAAATCTCTTATCAGTCTAGGGTGTTATCTGTGGAAGACAGTATATAATTGCTGAAGTAAAGGACTTAAAGGAGTATAGATTTGCTCCCAGATTACAAAGAAAGTTTGGAAGAATGGAATGGTTAGGGCTCATTACAAATTGATGAAATAGAAAATCTTAATTCATAAGAACTGGTGGGTATAGGAAGAGTTCATGTTGTAATGATACTGTGTTCATCTACCCAAAGTTCCTATTACTCAAGTGCAATCATGCTTTAAAATTGCTTAGGTTTTGCCATTCTGGAAGATAGGTATGGAGGTTCTTCAAAGAGTTAAAAATATAATTACCCTGCATCCCAGCAATTGCACTACTAGGTATTTACCCAAAAGATACAAAAGTACTGATTCAAAGGAGGACATGCACTCTGATGTTTATAGCACTGTTATCAACAATAGCCAAATTTTGGAAAGAGTCCAAATGTTCATTGACTGATAAGTGGATATATACCACATCTTCTTTAGATAAGATAGATGATAGATAGATAGATAGATAGATAGATAGATAGATAGATGTGGGGTGTGTGTGTGTGTGTGTGTGTGTGTGTGTGTGTGTGAAATGGAATATTACTCAGCCATCAAAAAGAATGGAATCTTGTTATTTTCAATGATGTGGATAGAGCTAGAGTGTATTATGCTAATTGAAATAAGTCTATCAGAGAAAGACAAACCCCATATGATTTTACTCATGTGGAATTTAAAAAATAAATCAGTTAAACACAAGAGAAGGGAACCAAAAAGAAGAGAGGGAAGCAAACTAAGAAACTTAACTATACAGAATAAACTGAGGGTTGCTGGAAGGAAGATGGGTGGTTGATGGGCTAACTGGGTGATGGGGATTAAGGAGGGCACTTATTGTGATGAGCATCAGGTGTTTTATGTAGTTATGAATCACTAAATTCTACTTCTGAAACCAGTATTATACTATTTACTGACAAATTATTGATGCAGCATCTAAAAGAGCTGTTTCTGTATTGGTTATCCTCTCTACCCCTCTTTCCTTAAAAGGCTTAAAAACTTAAGAGTAATGAAGAATCTTCAGTGTTATTATTTTTGTTAAATCATCAGTGTTATTATTGCATCAGAAGGAAAACAGACTATAGGCTTTTAGCTGTCCAAGTCAATCCATTCATCTTTCTCACTTTATGTTTTTTGATAAATTGTGGATAAAGCATGCACTTCATCATTTAAAAGACACTCTAGAGGGTATTATGCTTAGCAAAATAAGTCAATCGGAGAAAGACAACTATCATATGATCTCCCTGATATGAGGAAGTGGAGATGCAATGAGGGTGGGGGTTAAGGGGGTAGGAAAAGAATAAATGAAACCTTGCACCCTCAGCCATCAATCCTTGATCCTTGATCCTCCCCACTCTCATCCTCCATCAACTTTAAATCCATCTACTGTCTCTACAGATTTGTCTATTCTGAACATTTCATATAAATAGTATCATATATATATGATTATATATGTATGTATATATATATAGCCCTTTGTGATCAGCTTTTTTCACTTAGCACGATGTTTTTGATGTCCATTAATTTTATAACATATATGGTAGAGTAGGAAAAAAGAATTGAGTGTGGCAGAGTAGAGGGAGGCAGGTTGTAGAAGGGAAATCAAGGTAAGTCTCTCTCATTGAAAAGTACTTTTGAGCTAATTCTTAAAGGGGTGAGCTACTTGGCCAAGTGGGTTTTATAGGGAAGGATCTCTCAGTCATTGAGAACAGCCTGTGTGAAACCCTTTAATGTGCTTCCTATGTTTGAGACATAGTCAGATACAAACTGTGCCCAGAATAGAGTGTGAATATGGAGAATAATAGGTGATAATTACAGAGAGGTAATAGCAATCAGGTCATATAAGACATCATAAACAATTTCAAGGACTTTGAAGAATCTTAAAAAAAGATTAGATGTATAGATGCACTCATATCTGAATGTAAAAAGGTTGTTACCTTTTATTTACATTTTTTGTGTGTTACTGTTAATTTTTTATTTTGAGTTTCTGCTTCATCTAATAGATTTCTATTAAATAAGATGATTTTTAAATTGAGACACATTTCTACAGTATGTTTCTTAATTTTAAAGATTATAGGCAATCATGCTTAACAATTGTATAAGACTTTTTGCAAATCTAAAAATAAGCAGCATTTTATAAGAATGTATTATCACTCAGGAAACTGATAACAGTGTTCACTTCTGAGGAAAAGGATGTGAGGTTGGGAATTAGAGGTGGAAAGGAATGTGTACATGATTATTCCAATTGTTAAAAATAAGTTCACCTCATTTTATATGTAAATTATGCTTCAGCACAATTGATTGGAAAAACTGTATGTATAGTAAGGAAGATGTGTATGTGAAAGTATATATAGTCAATGCAGCCTATCCTGTAGTAGTTTTCATTGAGTTTTTATTTTTTCAACAGTTATATCTTCTAATTTGATTAATAAAGAAGAATTTTAAGATGATATTACCACATATTTATGAAAATTCAAACAGCGTTTTATTAACTCACCTTGCTACCATTACATATAATTTTATAAATATTTTCACATTTATTGAAGTGACCTTGGAGTAGCCTGTGACCACACACATAAAATTTAATCAGATGATATACTGATAAAATAATATCATATATTATAATGTTATATATTATAAAAATATTATAATATAATAATATAAATAAATAAAAATGCTTAAGTAAACATTTTGGATATAACCTTGAATCACAAATTCTTCATCCCTTTCTCAAAGTGACTTTTAACAAATCAAATGAGTATTATTTTAAAAAATCTTTATTTTTTTAATATAAATTCAATTAGCCAGGGTATAGTACATCATTGGTTTTTGATATAATGTTCAATGTTTCATCAGTTCAGTATAACATCCAGTGCTCATCACTTTACATGCCCTTCTTAATGCCCATCACCCAGTTATCCAATTCCCCTACCCATCTTTTTCCACAACTGAAATGAGTGTTATTTTTTTCATTTTGTTTTATTTGGGCTGGCAAGTGTTTAGAATGTTTAGAACAGCAAATGCTCAGAATGTTTAGAACTGTATGTTCCAAAGAGATATAACCTCTTCCTTACACATGCAATAACCAAAATTTTTGATTTCCTAAATTGGAAATCAGTTACAGTTCTAAAACTCAAGGTGATAGGAGTTTCAAGACAGTTTCAATGTAATATGGCTTGCTTAATTAAAATCACTGCTTTTTTGGTTTTCCCTCAAAGTTAATAAATTGACATAATAACCTTTGTGATTCTTACTAGAAATTTCCAGTTGACATGCAACCAAAAAAGAAATGGAACTCAAGGATGTTACCGAAGCAGACATTAATTTTACCTCTAAGCATAGGTTTGATAATGTGATGATCTCAGAAGTTCAAAATACATTGTTTACAAGTGGAAATCTCCTGTAAAAATTTATTTTTTTAGTTGATTCTTTATCATTTTAACACTTTTGAAGATAAGAATAAGACTGAGAGCATTTTAAAGTACTACCTTCACAAGCTTATCTCATTGCTTCTACATCATGCAAAAATAATTATAGCAAACATTTATGAAAAGCTTACAATGTAACCATGCTAAGTGTTGTATTAATATTATTTAACAGTTTCTAAAATTTTATGATACATATTAACTCTGTTTTTGTTAGAAAAGAAGAAAGGCCTAGAGAAGTGAAATCACAATTTATGATACACAATAAGCAAAAGTTTGAAAACAGTCCCAATCATTCTAACTTCAGAGCCCAGGCTGATAATCCTAGGCTATATTTTCTTTACAAATGTAGTGTCAAATTAATTTGTTTCTACCCTTTCCCCTGTGTTGTTTTATTCATACTTATGCATACTGGAAAACACATCTTCATGCATACAAATAATCATCCTGTTCTGTAGGATACTTGTTTTTTTTTTCCTTCTTACAATGTAGCATCTAAAATAATATTTCATTTTTGTCAGATATTCAGTAAAACCCAATTTGAAAAATTAAGACTGGCATTTCAGTATAGCTTTGACATATGAGGTTTTGATTTAATATATACTTCTTTGACTAGCTCTTCACTTTTTCCAGTAAAATATTAAAATGCCAGGAGAGTTGTATTTAGACAATGATCTAGAGACTAACAGCACTGAAATATTTATCAAAGACATGAATGTGATCCTGAGAAGATTATGCCTACAGTGTTTCAGTAAAACACAAATTTAGTAATACCATTTTACAAAGAAAAGATTATATCTTTGGGTACACAAACAAAGTACAAAGCTGAGTTCAGATTTCAGATATAAATACCCCTTTAAAAAGTAAGAAACAATGGAAAGAAACCCAAACACAGAAAGAAATGTTTTTTAATTACTCTTGTATTAACTGATTTGATAAATAATCTTTGAACATTAAATATGTTCTATTCTAAGCACTTGATTTATGAAAAGGAAAAGACAGAATTGCTGATTTCAAGCATTCCAGTCTTGCCAGGAAGATGGATAAAATATAAGCTCTTATGATATTCTCTGTTGAGCGTTATAATGAATGTGTGTAGAAACTGTCTAGATATGCAGAGGAAGGAGCCATTTCGCTTTGGGCAGGAAGGAAAGGATTCTCAAGGAAGTCAAGTCACTTCTGAATGGGTCTCACAGTGGACATTTTTGGATGGAATTCAAAGCAGAAAGAACTTACTGAAAAAGATTCAGTTTTTTTTTTAAGTTTATTCTTTATTAATACTATCAGCTTTTTTTTTTAAGATTTTATTTATTTTTTTGACAGAGAGAGATCACAAATAGGCAGAGAGGCAGGCAGAGAGAGAGGGGGAAGCAAGCTCCCTGCTGAGCAGAGCCCGATGTAGGGCTTGATCCCGGGATCCTGAGACCATGACCTGAGCTGAAGGCAGAGGCTTAACCCACTGAGCCACCCAGGTGCCCCTACTATCAGCTTTTGATTCTCAAACTAATATATCTAAATTAGAAATTTGGATAAACTATAACTTTATTACTGTAATTATATATGAAGGCACAATAATCAAAACATTAGAAACTTGCTTAAATTCCAGTTAGGAGTGACTATAACACTTAGGGGATATTACAGTTTATTCTTTTTAGTCCTTTGTGTGACCTTAGGGAATATCTTAACCTATATTTTTCCTTGAAATACGAGCAAAGCTGAGTCATTGTTTTTTACTATCCCACTTTATAGATTAGGGGACTGAGGTAAATAACTGATTTGGGGAAAAATAATGAATCTCAGAATAGGGTTCCCTTCTGCTATTTCTCTCAAGTATATCCTCTAGATCTTTTCCCCACATTCTTCCACCTGTTCTCTGCCCCCAGCAGACTTTCTTGTGGTTACCTGACTCACTGTCCTCTGGCATCTGGTTGAGTATGGTCAATAGAGAGATCAGAAAGAAAAGAGTATAAACTCAAAGTCTAATCTAATCTAATCTAATCTACCTCTATGATGGGTTTGCCTTTTTAACTAAGGCTGGCCAGGCACCCGGCTAGCTCAGTTGGTAGAGCATGAGACTCTTAACTGAGGCTGGTAACACAATAGGCAGTCTTGTCGACGATTGCTGTGAATGTTCTTCGCAAATTTGTTTGGACACTAATGGCGTTGTGATACCTCATATTCTTCAAACTCATTCAAGAAATTTAAATATAGCCAGCTATTCTTAAATTAGATATTTCTCAGTTTTGAATTGCTGATTGACCACATCATTCTCTCCAAAGTTAAAGCAATGGCAGTTGTTTCTTTGCAATCTGCAACACTTTGTCATGCCTGACCATGGCAGGGGCCAAGTTGTCATTTCTCATGATTATGTACAATCCTGTCTGTGAGGCAACCAACTGGGGTGTTTGGGAAGCCTCCTGTTTGCTTGGCTTTTAAATTGTTTGGCTTAACATTTAGCATCTGGGTGTTGGAACTGTGTTGTCTGGTTTATAAAACTGAATATTTTTGTATTCTATCATTGGTTCTAGTGCTTTCAATAAGGCACCAGGGAAGTTTTAAGATGGAAAATCGTATGATTTGTAATTAAATTCCTGACACATGATTTCAAGTCTATGTGGCAACACCAATTTAATTGTCTATCTAGAGGACACATGTGAGATTAAGTGACTGTCAAGAAATGCATTTTCTGAATGAACATGAATTCTTATTTTTGAAACATGAGCCTATTTATAGGTTCAAGGTGAAAATGCCTCAAAATTTTGCCATACTGGTACATTTCCATATGACATGGTAAAGTGCAATTTATGATGACAAATCTTCTGCACTATAAATAAAGATGCTGATTAGGCTTACAAGGTGCAGTATTTGTGAACTTACGATAAAAATGTTTTAACATGGAGATGAGTAAGTATAATTTAGTGGATTTTCACATCTCCATGTTCCACATGGAACTCTAACCAGTGAAATGAGATGTCTGGAGTCAGCTCAATTCTTAGTAGAACCTATTGTACCCTATTAAAGCAACATGCATAATTATAGACTGAGTTTAATGTTGCTTTTTCCTCTTTCTCTGTGTCAGCAGAAGTAGAGAAGTAAACTACTAGACTCAATCAGTGTTAAAATTCATAAAAGTTGCTGTATACCAAATAGACTTTTGATAACAACATAGAAAAACTTTCATTGTCATAAGCCTAGCTATTTGTTATCCATTAAAAATAACTTTTTATTTATGTCTAAATATTATAATTTTGTTTTCATTCTTAGTGATTCATTGAAGTATGAATTTTGTTCATGCAAAATATGATACTGGATAGAAAAGGGAATCAAAGATATAAGTATAATTCCTAATTTGAAAGAGCATAGATAAAATAAAGATAGCACATTACATATATGCTAATATCAAAAGTTTTATTTACTTTCTTTAACTAAGGCAAATTTTTTTTAAAGATCTTATTTATTGAGAGAGAGAGTAAGTGAGAGACAGCACAAGAGCTGGGGGGGGGGGAGATGGAGAGGGAGCAGCAAACTCCCCGCTGAGCAGGAAGCCCAATATGGGACTTGATTCTAGGACATGTGGGTCATGACTAGAGCTGAGGGGAGATGCTTAACTGACTGAGTCACCCAGGCACCCTGCAAATTTTATATTGAAAATTGAAATCAGATCTCAGTTGCTTTGGATCTGAAATAGCCTCAAATCACTTAGTAAATCTGTGACCTTGCATTGATTGTATAACCTTAAGCTTCAGTCCTTATCAATAAATGTGTCATGAAATGGTCTCTATCTATCTGTTAATGTGGAGATTAAAATTAGGTTCTATATGTTATATGTGTAATGCATACACATCCCATACACTGTAAGCATTCATGAAGTGTTAGCTTTCACTGTTCACCAAAAAAAAGTAATAATAATAATAAAAATAAAAAAGGTAAAAGGACTAATGAATGAATGAATGAGTGAAAAGCCTCATGAGTTTGGATAAAAAGTGAATCAGGAAGTCTTTGGTTTGCAAATACTGCTCTGCTATTTGTATTCTTCTTCACCCTTCTGAAAACATCAAGTGTTATCCCTTTCCTGGACAAATGCAATGGATCTTAATTGGTCTCTCTGCAGCTCTTTCGTTTGTATCTAATCTAGCCTCTACACTAGAGGCAGAACAATCTTTAAAACTATGAACCAAAAATGATACTAATGTTCTTAAAAAACATGAGAGATTTACTATAACTTTAAGAACAAATTTCAGATTCATAGCCTTGATTGGAAGGCCCTATACATTTGCCCTTCTGGCCTTTCTCACCAGGCCCTTCATGAGATCCTCTTAGATGAACGACCCATCTGCTCCCTTACTCTTTATTCATTTTCCCCACATTTTCTGTTCTCCCTTCTTCTTGGCTTTTATACCGGGTATTCCCTCTGTTCCAAGCACTTCCTCTGTCTTTCTCTTTTCCTGTCCTATTGAGTATTCATCATTCCCTTTCTCAGGGAAATCTTCCCAGATAGCACATTAGAGCAGCTATCATTTTCATACTCTCATAGAAAACAATCTTTCCTTCATCATTTTGATTTTTTTTTTTTTTTTAGTTTACTAAGACTTAAAATAGATATAAATCTTAAAGCTTGGTTCTTCTAAGAGGAAGGAGTGAAACTGTTAACTTAATTAGCCCATGCTGCTATAAAATACCATAGACTGCATGGCTTAAGCAACAAGAGGTTTATTTCTTAAAGTTCTAGAGGCTGAGATATCCAGATCACTATGCCAATATGATCAGGTTCAGGTGACAACCCTTTTCCTGGCTTGCAGTGCCTGCCTTCTTGCTGTGGACAGAGGGGGAGGGAGGCAGAGAAAATAGATATTCTTACTTCAAAATGATAACTAATTATATCTCTGAGGTATAATTATTTATTTTCTTTCTATATTTTTCATGTCACATTCTCTCTTCTGGTTATCCGAGCTCTTCATTCAACTAACAAATATATGCTCATGTTTAAACTATTGTACTCTTCATCCACTGATTTCCTAAAGAGTTGAGAACTATTTGGGTAGGCCACCTGTGGGTTAGGTTTAGAAGCAGAAGTGAAATAAAATGACTAGATGATAAATCCATTAATTTTTCTTTTACTCCCTCTGTTTCTATCCTGCCCCTGCCCACTTAGTCCACGGGAGACACTGTTTTTGTTTGTTTGTTTTGTTTTGTTGTTGTTATTTTTGTTTGTTTGCATTTTAAATTTATATGAGTGGTATCATATACTATGTATTTCTTTTTGTCTGGTTTCCTTCACTTGGCATAATTATTCTAAAAACCATCCATATTGTTACATGCACCCATAGTTCATCTTTTTTTTTTCTCAATAGTATTGCATTATATGTGTTAAGGAAAACATATATCCATGATACTTGTTAAATTGTCAATACAGGCTTTTTTCGGGACTATCAAAAGAGATATAAGGGAGTACTGCAATGGAATTTTGTAGTAGGGAGAAAAGGTGGGCTCAATACTGAACACAAGGAAAAGTAGAAATTTATATAGCCAAGGAGAGAATGGGTGGACGATTACTAAGAGGAAACATCAGAAGTTAAGGGAGGATTCTGGGTACACTGACCTAACAAGATTCTTGGTGATGGTAGGTCAAAGTGATACTTCACCGGGGGAGTCCAGGGGATGAGATATTGATGGTGATTAGATATCAAGAGTGGGGGAGTCCAGCTAAACTGACATAGCAAAACTCAACTTTTTGCTAAAGTTGAGCCCTTGAGGACATACCCAAGCTTAAGATAATATGGATATATGCAATTTGTTTATTCATAAATCTGTACATGGGTATTAAGTAGCTTCTGGTTTTTGCTTATACAAGTTGAGCTTCTGTGAACATTTGTGTACAAGTCTTTATATAGATATATGCTTTAAATTCCTTTGGTAAACAAATGCCAGGGAATAGAATGGTAGACCATATGCTAGTTGTATGTTTAACTTTGTAAGAAAATGCCAAATTGTTTTCCAAGTTTGTTGTACAACTTTCTATTGCTGTAAATTCCTCCATATCCTCACCAATGCTTGATTTGTCAGCCATTTTAGTTTTATTCTAAGAATGGTGCAGTAATTTTAACTTTACTTCTCTAATGTCTCATGATGTCAATAATCTTTTTATATGCTTATTTGTCATGCATATATATTCTTTAATAAAATGTTTATTCAAGCTTCTTTCCCATTCTTTGTTAGGTTATATATTCATAATAATTTTGAGTTTTGGAAGTGTGGTTTTTTTTTTCCTCAATATGGGTCCTTTGCTAGACCTAAGATTTGCAATTTTTTTTTAGAGTTTGTGACTTATCTTTTCATTGTCTTATCATTATCTTCTGAAGTGTAGAAGTTTTATAATTTGATTGAGTTCATTTTAGCAACCTTTTTCATGAATCATGCTTTTGATTCATATCTAAGAAGTCTTTGCTTACCCCAAGGTCATAAAGATTTTCTTCTGTATTTTTCCCTAGAAATTTCATAGTTTTAAATTTTGCATTTAGGTTTATGATATGTTTTCAAGTTGTTTGGGTTTTTTTTTAATGGATGGAACTTTAGTTTTTGTGTATGCATATTTATTTATTCAAGTATCATTTGTTGAAAAAAACTATCCTTTTTTAAAAGTTTTGTTAAAAATTAGTTATCCATGTACATATTGGTCTGTTTGTGAACTCTTTCATCTGTTCTACTGATGTATTTCTTCTTTTTCCAATACTATGTTGTCTTGGTAACTGTCAATTTATTATGTCCTGAAATGAAGTGATTGAAATAAGTCCACCAACTTATTTTTTGCTTTGTTTTTGTTTTTGTTTTTTGTATTCTAGATATTTTGCATTTCCACACAAAATTTGGAATTAGCTTGTCAATTTCTAGAAAATGTCTACTGGGTTTCTATTGTTATTAGGTATAGTTTACCAGTTTGAGTAGAGGTGACATCTTAATGGTTTTAAATCTTACAAATCATGAATAGCGTATATCTCTTTATTTATTTGGGTTTTTGTTAGTTTCTCTTGACAATGTTTTATAGTTTTTAGGTTCTTGTATATATTTTTACATAAGTAACTAAGTATTTCATATTTGTTTATGCCACTGGAAAATGTATTTTAATTTTCAATTATTTATTGTTAGTATACACAATTTTTGTAACAATCTTGTATCATACAGCTTTACTAGGTATATTAATTAGTCTAAGCAACTTTCTTCTTATAGATTTTATTGAATTTTTTTATGTAGAGGATTATGTCACCTGCAAATAAATGCATTTTGATTTCTTCCTCTTCTCCCCCTCTCCTAATTTCTTAAAAATATTGTTTTTTTGCCTTAATATTATGACTAGGAATTCAGGAAAAGTTTGAGTAGAAGTGAGAGTGATCATTCCTCTTGGTCCTAGTTTAATTTCTATTCTAAGTTTTTATCAGGAATGGATGTTAGATCCTATAAATAATTTCTCTGCATTTATTAAGATCTTCACATGTGTTGTCTTTTTTTGTCTGTTAGTATGGTAAATTATACTAATAGGTTTTTTTTTTTAAATGGGAAATCAATCTTTATTTCTGGAATAAACTCCACTTCATCATTATATATTATCCATTTTATAGTTCTCTAATACCATTTTTTAAATATCATTGATTTTTGTCTATTGGTTTTTCTGTTTTCTATTTCTTTGATTTCTCTCTCTTTATTTTTCTTTCCTTTCTATACTTTAGGTTTAGCATTTTTGTTGAGGACATTAATTTGAGATATTTATTTTTTTATTTTATATCTTTTCTTGCATAGTAGCTTAGTGGTAAATTTTTCATATTTCCATTAAAATACCTGAGTTCTGTTCTGGGGAAGAGTTAAGCTATGTGAAACAGTTTGATCCTTTGAGGTCTTCCTTTAAATTTTATTAGGAGTTAGGGCAAAGTTAGTCTAGGGTTGATTATTTGGCATTGCTGAGGCAAGACCCTTCCAGTTACTCTATTCAGACTCTCATGAATTGGAAAGTTTTCAAATCTGGTTGGCATTAACAAGCACAATTCATGGACCTATGTGAATTTGGGGAACTCTTCTCTCTGATCCTTTTGCATGGCTCTTTCACCAGTCTGAAGTTGTATTAGATGCTTGTGCATGTGCTTAGTACTTGGCTGAATCATCCAGGAGAGCCCTATGCAGATACCTAGAGTTCTTTTTCTGTTACATTCTCTTCTCTGACACTATGCCCTATGAGATCTAATCCCACTGCCCTCTAATTCTCAGCCCTATCCCACTCAGGGAGTTGTCTAGGTTCTGTTTGGTTCTTCTGTTCTAGGCTGCTACCTGAATCTCTCTCAGGCCTTTAGCCATGGCTATCATGAGACTCACTCAGTTTATTTCCTGAATTAATTAGGAATACTTGTCCTTTGTAACCTGATGTCCAATGTGCTGAAAAGCCTTGTTTTATATATTTTATTCAGTTTTGTAGTTGTCTTATTGAGAAGGTAAATCTAGTCCTTTATTTTGGTCTAAGTAGAAGTTTTGTCTTTACTTTTAAACTTTTATTGCCAATATATGTATAGCTGGTTTAATCAATCATGGTAAAATCTTCCTGAAGGAAAAACCTAGGTCTTGTAGTTCTTTATAATCCTTTTATAGTTTTGAGAGCTTGATTAGTATTCACTGGCTGTCTGATGATTCTTAATAAAGATAAATGTTTATTAGTAATCACAATCTCATATTTTTGACCTGGTGATTTTGTTTCATAATACTGAAAAAATGTAGTTGCTTATATAGGCTGAGTGATTAGTAAATAGAAATATACTTAAAATAGTAAATAAATACATTGTCAATTCTAAGAATGATTAAAACATTTAGAATAAACTATAAAGAATTTTATTATAATACATTTAGTAAAATGTATTTTTATCTGATGATTTTTTATTAACTAATCTTATTTTTTTAATTTTTGAAGCAAAAATAGATGAGGATATAGGAATACCTACATATTCCTTTTATATATATATATATATATTTAAATTTATTTCAGGTGATTGTTAAATCTGGGCCAGGAACTTTCCTCAGTTTAGCTGTTTACGACAATTATATCTTCTGGTCAGACTGGGGAAGAAGAGCTATTCTGCGTTCCAACAAATACACAGGGGGAGATACAAAAATTCTTCGTTCTGATATTCCACATCAACCAATGGGAATCATAGCTGTTGCCAATGATACCAATAGCTGTAAGTTACACTAGAAACTAAATGTATTTCTTAATTATATAATCTCTCAAAAATTATATTTTCTAGTAATACTTAGTTGGGTTTTTTTTTTCTTAAATTTCCTGGGGTAGTGTTCAGGATTTGACTACTCAACATATTAAAATTATCTGAAATGCTCAAGGTAACTTCTGTAGTTCTTAATTTATCACCAGAAGAACAATTCCTTTTTAATCACTTGTTCCTGGGAAATGTATTCTCTCTCACTCTCAATCTTCGAATATTCAAATCCAGTTTTCGTGAAAATAAGACTTCTTGATAAATAAGCTTTACATCTGGGCTTAGAAGTTCTTTAATCACTGGAATACCTACAAAAATTGCAGCCTGAAGTGTCAGTATGTTTTTAAGTGATACTATTTTATTTGATGCCATGATATCCTTGACTAATGTTTTAGATGATGAAATGACTTATGTGACATGTTTTTCTAATGTTCTTATCTCTTGTGATGTTTGAATTTTCAAAAGTCCTGAATATTCCTTGTTTATATCTTTGAGAGATGGGAGCAGTATAACAGTTTACTATTAATTTTTATCTAACATGGAATAGAAATTCAATATAAAATGTTACCAATAAAGTCTCTTCATTGCAGGTGAACTTTCTCCATGTTCCTTATTAAATGGAGGTTGCCATGACCTGTGCCTTTTAACTCCTAATGGGAGAGTAAATTGTTCCTGCAGGGGAGATCGAATATTGCTAGATGATAACAGATGTGTGAGTAAGTAAAGACAATTGAAATGTGATATGATACAGCTACATGGGGGCGCCTGGGTGGCTCAGTCTTTAAGCCTCTGCCTTCAGCTCAGGTCACGATCCCAGGGTTCTGGGATGAAGCCCCACATCAGGCGCCCTGCTCATTGGGGAACTTGCTTCTCCCTCTCCCCTACTTGTGTTTCTCTTCTGCTGTGTCTCTCTGTCAAGTAAATAAATAAAATCTTAAAAAAAAAAAAAAGGCACACATGGACATTGAAATTGTTTTAGTGTTCATGAAGTTGTATTCTCCTCCAATCTTAGGTGCCCAGTTAGCATATCTCTCTATTCTAAAAAGAACTTGATTCACCATTCTACTTAGTCGTAACACCATAAGATAGATAATGATAACCAGAACAGTGACAAACGGTGTACCCCCTATTGCGGGTTGGAAGGTGTTGGATTAGTTAAAGAAATACCTGCAAATCATCTGAAAAGCTGCAGTTACAACTTTGAGAATTAAGTCAATAGCAAAATTAATTAAAGCTGAAATAAACCAATATGTAGGCAGTAGATCAGTAGCCTTGTAGTAAAACCACTCAGTCCGTCACAGTATGTAAATGTGAGAGAATGGCTCATGCAGCTTATTTGTAATCATTTCCAAACGGTTAATTAAGAATGTAACATTGCAGCCTTGCATGATGTTTATACCTCCCAAAAGGCATTACAATCTTTAATTAGTACCATTACAGTACACACTTACTAGCAGCTAAGTTTTCAAACTGTTTTCAAAATAAATAAGAGTTCAAGTATTCCAATGTTGCTATGAGAAATTAGCCAGCAACATAAAGAATGCTAATTTATCTTTAACATTAAGACTATTTGTGTATAAAAAAGACAAGAGACAAACATCTTGGAAACTGGTGAACTCACTCTCAGGATGTGGCTATTGTTTTGCCTTTTTTCCCTCTTCTCTATATCCTCATCTTATATCTTCATTTTAGAAAATCAGCAGAGCTGAGTATGTATACATTATAAAAATAAGTATATCAAGATAGTATAAGTATATTCCATGTTTATCTTCAGTCTTATTTTGGTCTTTATTTACCAGGAAGATCTGTTTTATCTGTTGTGTACTCTAATACAAGCACTTTAATATCATTTTCTTTACCTTAAAAACAATTGCACTTAAGATAAGAATATACACATATCTTTTTGCTTTGCAAATTGGTACCACAATCCAAGGGGCACCTCTTAGTGAAAGAAGTAAAAGACTTCTATTTAAGACTGTGCCAAAGCAAACAAGGAAGTGATGCAGTTGGTCAGTAAACTTTAAATGAAGATAGCCAATTTTAATAATTCGGGCCACAAATTCCCATATTTCTTAGTAACCTAACACTTCCTTGAATTGCTCAGGCAATTGTTTAAACTCTCTCTTTCAGTTTGTTTTTGTGGTTTCAGCTGTAATGGTGTGGATCGGGTGCCATCTGTAAGCCTAGAGTGTTAGTCATGCATTAGAATCACTCATGTTTCTTTCACAGGTCACTCCAGGCCAGTAGAAAAGCAATGCCTTTAGTCAAAACAGCAAGGCTTATTTGTATACAGTGGATGCCTGTCCTTGCTCCAAACTAGATTAGATACATCTGTCCCTACTAAGCCACCTGCTTCTCTCTATTGATGAGAGGGAATGAATCAGAAAGAAAACTATCTTTTAAACAAGCACAGTTGTATCCGCATGCAACAATAGAGTGATATTGGATTCCTCAGAGCAGACAGACCTTTATAGAAGCGTCCTGTATCCATGGTGCATTCATATTGAAATCCTGTGGTCCAGTGGAGAGGCTGGAGAGTGACTTCTTGTCAAATCCATCTTTGAGAAATGAGGATGTTTCTGGCATATCTATGTCCACATCTGAATCAGTTCATCCAGAGCAGTTCATGAATGTTAATGGCAGTGTTGAAGGGTGAAAGGCCATTTATTAACACCTCCCTCAGGACAACGGAGGGAAAAGCATGTGTTGTCATAACTCTTGACAGAAAGATGAGGCAATTCCATTTTACACAACGTTCCTAACCTTATCAACATCTACAATAGAAATAAGAATAACAAATATAATTGAAGTAATTACCTTATAAGAGAATTAGAGGACAGCTGAACCACATTTTTGTTTCTGCAAAGAAGCATAAAATACTCAATGTTATTTCAATTGAACATACCTAAGCAAGAATTGTGCTTATATAAGGTTTGATTTTACATAATAAAAACATTTTTGTTGTATTTTCCCTCAAAGGCATAATGATTATAAAGCAGAATTTGCATTCTCAATCATAACAGTTTTTGTTAAAAGTGAGAAGTTAAACAAAATATGCTATAAATAGACAGTAAGTTGGGAAAGTAAGTAGCATCTCAGTAAGTAAGTTTTGTTCAGTTCATGCTCGAATGTGATCATGTGCAGTAATGTCAGTACCCTTCTTAACGCTTGTTCCTTTGAAGTTAATGATATTTTTAGACTTTTAAATTCTTTGTTACTTTCTCTAAAATGATTTTCTACCTGACCAAATTTAGTCTGCACCAAGAAAAAAAAAATTGTTTTGGAAAGCGAAGAAAACAATGAACATTGAAAGAGTTCAGTTAGAAGTCATAGGTAGATAAATAGATAACCTGTAAAAATGAGATAAATTTTAGGAACAATAAAGAAATAAAACACTGGAAACTCAAGTAGTCTTAGTAGCCATGTAATTGACTATTTCTAAAATACAACTTCGAAAAGAAATTGACAGTAAATTTTAAAATTAAGCTATGTTTTCTGCATTAGTAGAGATAAATGAATTCCAATTACCTCCAATATAATTAGTATGACTAGATTTCACTGTACAATTTTTCAGTGAGCAATGGAGTGAGTACAAGCAAGCAAACAACATATAATGCAAGAACAGAATTGCATTCCAAATGTCTGTTGGTAAATCTATTGCTTAAGAATAAAAATAGGTCCATTTTCCCCAGGAGAGATCTTTCTAAAACAAGGGTCACATACTGGGATTCCAGGGATGAAACCAAGCTGTAGAAAGATGGTTTTTTGTTTGTTTGTTTGTACTTTATTGCTATTGGGCTGATCTCACAGATTGGACAAGTCACATAAAAACTCAGACTTTTCTTAAAATCTTGAGATTTAGAAATGGGACATATGGCAGTGGTCATTTGGAGCCCATAAGCTTCTGGTGTACATGCTTTTCAGTTGCTCAGGCTCCACCAGTTCAACCCACAGTTTCCTCTGCATCTCAAGTAGTTGCTGGCCCTGTGTGGCCTTTCTGCCCCCAGTACCTCTCACCATGGATAGAACAAGAGGCTGATGAGGATACTTTTAGCAATTCCAGTACTTCTGAACAAAGAAAACTCCTACAGAGACTTCTTTAAAAGGTAGGTGAGGAGGGAGATCAGCTAGAGGGAGATTTAGATGAGATAAATCAAGGCAAGCATTAAAAAATGAGAACTCTACACCTGAAATAAGTTGAGCATCAACTATACTCAAACAAAAATAAGGAAAGAAATAAAACTGAGAACTCTGTGTACTGGAAAATTCCAATGTGTTGAAGAATATAGTTTCTAATAAGAGAACACACATAAAAAATCCTCTCTCAATACGTACAGAGCTCCTTTAATTGGCTCTTTTTCAGTACTTATTTTTAAGGTAGACGGCTATGCTAAAATGCATAAATACACTCCCCCAAATGTAAGCCCATCCTTCTCCACACATATACAGTCACAAAATAATTACCCAAATATACAAATAGGTATAAAAGAAAAATGAAGTGAGGCAACTCTCAAAACTTTTAGAAAGGGGATATAAAAACAGCAAACAAAAAGTTGTTCCTTTTATTATTTTTTAATAAAGACATGCCATAAACCACTGCCCTTTATTTTATTTTACATTTTGATAAACTTTAGTTTAGTTTTATAATGAAGATTAAGGGAAACAGATGTCATGTTATCAGAAATGTTTGTTATTGAGTCAAAACATTGACTTTTTTTCCTTTTCAGCTAAAAATTCATCTTGCAACATGTATTCAGAGTTTGAGTGTGGAAATGGAGAGTGTATTGACTATCAGCTCACCTGTGACGGTGTGCCTCACTGTAAGGATAAGTCAGATGAAAAACTGCTCTACTGTGGTAAGTGGCTCATATATGGTGTATGTCCTCACTTCAGAGAGAAGTTTGGAATTATTTTCATAGTTTTTGGTTTGATTGTCTCCATTTAGCTCACATGTATGATTTCCTTAATGTCACTCTTTACCATGTAGGTCTAAGGCAATTGATTTTGGCCTTCTGCTCTTGTTCAAATGGGACTCCCTATGTCCTATTTAGGACCCACGATATTCAGTGAAGAATTTTCTCATGGCTTTCCATCTACAAAGTGCAAGTTTAAATACAACGGAGGGCTTTATTTAAGCTGTCTTACTCATCATGTAATGATAGGTTTTAGGTTTACATTCCTAAAAAATGTAAGTCAGAATTATTAGTCATTGGTGGATATTGTAAGTTTACCCTGCACAAAGGTCTACTCTCAGTCAATAATAGCATGTTGTTGAGTTGATATCAAAGTGTTGTCCCTATTCTTGCCTCCAGGATTGGCCCAGGGCTAGTGTCTTTGGGTACAAAGGCTGATGGCATTAGCCATCCTCCTCATCAAGCATGAATTCCTCTAGCTATACCTCTGTAGGTGACACTAAGTGATAACATTAAGTGATAGTCAACGTTTCACTCTTTCATGGGAGTAGAGATTGGCTTTTAGAGCCCAGTAAGCCACTGATATTGGCCTTCATCACAACAGTATTTTTCCTGGAAAGTTGAATATGTGTGATCATTAATAGTTACTATAGAATTGTTCTAGATTATTTCTAAATTGGTATGATTTATTTTTGCACTATAATATTAGAGTATTGGTATTGTATGCTCTGTAAAATTTAGGAATCTGTATGTGAAATTGCTATATTTGGTTTGTACTTTTCTCCTTTGTTTGATTAGATAATAATTATACCTAAATAATAAAAAAATGGTTAAAATAAGAGGAGGGAAGAGTTTGGGAAATTCACAGGCAGCTCTCTCATTCATTTATGTGACAGGATCACAGACTTTCAGTTAAAATCATAGTCAGATGTAATCTGCCCATAACTGATCTGTAACTAAAATGTTAGTGAATTTACCTCAAATGGCATATTCATTTGAGTGAATGGTTATGCCCTATACGCTATGAAAATATTAAAGGATATAAAAATATAATAATAATCAACATGCAAATTTGCATTTATTATGAATTGTCTTAGGAATATATTTCACATTATTTTTACCTTCTGAGAAGCAAGATAATATTCACGTGAGCAGGGGTTGGCAATCATTATCTGCAAAGGGATAGCTAGTTAAGTATTTTAGGTTTTGTGAGCCAAAAATGCTCTCTGAAATATCCTTTATTTAAAAAATTTGTTTTGCAAATATTTTAGAATATAAAAACCATTCTTAGTGTCAGAGCTATACAAAAACAGTCTACTAGGCTGCATTTGGCCTGTGGGCTTTAGTTTGACAACCGTAGGTATAGATTCTAGGCTTTGTAATCACACCTGAAGTTAAATCTTTGTTCCTAAACCCACTAGTGTATGATTAGTATAAGCAAGGGTATTTCTCCATATTTTAGTTTTTCACTATAAAACAAACTTAGTTTGAATATTGGTTTGGAGCACTAAATAAACAAATGTATGTTTACATTTGCTCCATATTATAGAACCAGGCACAAAATTGGTGTTTGGTAAATGAGAGCTAGTACCTTCTTCCTGAAATCAGAAAGTGCCAGGAGACACTCTTTAAGGTAAACAGAATTCAGAAGGTAATTATTCTTCTCCTTAGGAAATTAGGAATTTTTAGATGATTCTTAAGAGAAATTTATGTATATTAGGTAAGCCTCTGATTCACTGGTTCAGGAATACATATTTTGCCACTATTTTTTTTCTTGTTATAAAAGCCTTACAAAATGCAAAGGAGATAGGAGATAGGTGTTGAGAGTATCTTGTGACTGTTGAGGTAAAGACTTATTTCTTGAGAGTTGAATATATGTTTATTTCTGTGATAACACAAATATCAGAAATGGTAATGTGTGTATAATTTGAAGAGATCTCCAAGTATGAATCGCTGAAGTTAAAGCACTTAGTCATAACAGACTTTAATGAATGAATTCCTTGATAATGCATGGATATTCTAATCCAGAGCTTTGATACCACACAGTGCTTCTTTTGTACATCCATGATCCAATCATTATGAAATGAGAACTCATCTGTGATTTTCTTTTTTGTAAAAATATCTCTGTAAGACCTCCAATGATGTTTCTATTTTTCCTTATAAGAAAACAGAAGCTGTCGAAAAGGCTTTAGACCCTGCTACAACCGTCGTTGCATTCCTCACAGCAAGTTATGTGATGGTGAAAATGACTGTGGGGACAATTCTGATGAATTGGACTGTAAAGGTAAATGTATGCGGCATCAGCCTAGGAATATTATGCTAAGTGATTCCTGAACATTTTCCGTAGTGTATTCCTGAGAGCATCACAGTTTCACCCTTTTGGTATATGGCCCCTACCAATACAGATAGAGCACACTTTGTTAATTGCTGTTGGAGGGGAGTTATTGCAGTTCGTTGAAATTATGAGTACATTCTCTATTGTTTCTAACCCTTTGCTCACTTCAAAAGTCTTGTCATTTCTCACCTCTTCAGTTCTACTGCCGTGTTTATTGGACATTCCTACCAGGATATGGAACACTGAATGTACTGCTCCAAAAATGCTCTCCTTCACTTCTCAATTCTCTGTTTTTCACATGACCTCATTCTTTTCCTAACAATTGGACAGGAAACCTTGGTGTTATCCTTGATTCCTCTTTCTATCACATTTTATCATCCACATGTCCCTCTATCAGTAAATCATCCAGTTCTTTGAAATATCTTCCCTTTCAATCTGCCTTGAGCCTAGATAAACACAATAGTCCTTTAACTGGTCTCCCTGCCTCTACTCTTTCCAGTTAATCACAAAGTTGTAGTCATACTGTAATGTTTTACTGAATGTGTTGTGAGTGAGTACTGATACCAATCAGCAAGCCAGATAACTTAGGTCAGAACCTCGACCCCAACACTGTCTCTGTGTCTTTGGGTAAAATATCTAACCACTCTGTGCCTCAGTTCCTCAAGCTATAAGAAAAGAGGCAATAATTAAATGAGCATATTAATATTAAATAAAATCAGAACAGAACTTGGCATATGAAAATACTATGTAAGCATTCACCTTGTTTGTTTGTTTGTTTAATCATGGCCCTGATAAAAGATTACAAATGGAGTCTTTATATTTGCAGAATAAACAATAAGTTTTTTATTCTGACATTTAAGAACTCTTAAAATCTGGATGCAACAGATTTTTCTTTTCTTTTCGTTTTTTAGATTTTATTTCTTTATTAGAGAGAAAGAAAGAATGAGCAGGGGGAAGGGCAGTGGGAGATGGAGAGGCAGACTTCCTTCTGAGCAGGGAGCCTGCTGCTGCTGGACTTGATCCCAGAACCCTGAGATCCTGACCTGAACCAAAGGCAGATACTTAACCGACTGAGCCAGCCAGGTGCCCCCAGACAGATTTTTCTGAACCAATTTCCCTTTAAAATTTTTCATTCCCCAAACATATTTCATTGGGTAAAATGCATTAAGGACTGAAACATAAAATTAATAAGTCCTCTGCCTGCCCTTAAGAAGTTCAAACTCCAAAAAAAAATAGTTAAAGAGACGAAGGTGTATATCAGGTTTTATGATTGTAGATATAAAAACATAAGTTTTGAGGGGACGGTTGAATAAAGTATAAATAAGGTAGAATGATCAAAATAGAAGGTGTTTCCAAGTAGAGGGACTAACATTGAAAGCTGCAAATAATTTGATATGTTTAGAGCCATATTGCATATTGGCAAGTGGTTTAAAAAATGAGGCAAGTGAAAGGAAGGAGATAGGACTTGAAGATGTTTTTTGACACCATTTTAAGGAACATGAACTTCACCTTGTCACCAAAAAGTTACCTATGGAAGGTCTAAAAGAAACCCAATACAATCAAATTTACATTTCCAAAAGGGGTGGGGGTCTATGCTTGTGCAAATGAAAACTATAATGCTGAGATGAGAAAGGTAAAACGGGAAGCTATCAAAGCAGCCAAAGCTAAGAATAAAAGGGAGAGAGACAGATACAACAGAATTTTAAAAGGTGGCATAACAGGTCTTCCTGTGTAATAAAGATAGAGAAAACATGGAAAAGAATAGACAAGTTTTGTGAACTCTTTCCCCCTCTTTTTACATTATTATTTGTTTTTTATTAATTTTTAAATTTATTTTTATGGGCCTTTTATTCATGTGGGATCAGGGATAAGATAATAAAGATGGTTTGCATTCTGACAGTGGAGCACCTGTAGACATTCATATGGAACTGTTCCAGAGACATTTAGATAGATAGAGATCTGGTACTAGATTTAGAACAGAAGTGTTAATTTTGGACTTAATACAGAGAGAAAGCTCAGAGGAGATACAGAGTAATAGCTGTAGGGGAATACATCAGAATTACCTACTGAAATAAAAAATTAAAGACATTAATAATATAAGAAAAGGAGAAATGAATCACGGGACTAATGGAAAGATCTTCATAAGGCATTGTTATTATTATTATTAAGAAGGGAGGATCAGTTAGCATTTTAAAGTGTTAAGGGAAGGCAAGAAGGCAGGTATAGACTAGGCAATCATTGAACTTAGAAAATAGGAGATAATCTCTTTTTTACCTTCATGAAAGTCAATTCAGTGGAATGGTAAAGAAAAGCCAGATCTCCTTGAGTTGGTACAGAAAATGCATAGAGAAGGAGTAAATAGAGGGAATAAGGCTATTTTTAGAAAAGGTTGATGGTAAAGAAAATAAGTGAAGTACAGATGGCAGAAGAAGGTGATGCAATTTTGTGGAAGAGGAGAGAAAGTGCACAGACCATTTTAGAGCTAGAAAAGGGCTCAGAAGTTACTCTGCCACCTTAGACTGTAAGATATTAGCCAAACACTTGAGTAGCTTACTATCTAAGGCTGACACTAGTTTAGGAAGAGACAAATACTTGTGCAGATTAAATCAGCTATTATTTCATATTACCCGTGGATGATTAAAAATGATAAAATATACTAAGGTACTGGGAATAAGTAGAGGAAAATGGATAAATATTTGGAAGAAAGGAGGAAAGTAAACTAGAAGTAGAACCCCCAAAAGGACATGTTTTATCAGTTATTTGCAAGCAGGAAAGGAGAATATAATAAAGACATTAAACTAGGTTAAAGATAAAAATATCAAGCTAAAATGTGAAGGAACTGAACAAAAGATACAGAAAGTAGATTTTAAGATAAAAATCATAAAAGGGACCATGGGAAATTAATAAGTTACTGTGGGTTTTCTTGAAAAAAATGAAAAAAAATTCAAAGGTGGTAAATAAGTTAGTCAGTGAGTTTGGTTTTATGGAATATAGCACCTACTACCTGGCAGGTATATATTAAATTTATGTTTCTGGTGAAACCATAGTCTTCCAAAATTATAGATAGGTTTTATTCTGACTAATATCATCAATTCCAGCTGCTGAATAACAATAAAAATAATCCAAAACGTCATTTCCCCTTTCTCAGGCTAAACTCTTGATTTCTGTGTTATAGCTATCTTAGCCATATACTTGGGCAAGAACTACTCCATTTGTGAATCAAGTTTCTGTTAAAACTTTTCTTTTGTGATAATAATAGTATAAAAATCATAATAATTGGATACCTTAAAAACAGCAACATCAACAAAAACTTTGGCCTTGAAGTACTTCCCATATAATTTGGGACATCTGAAACTAAAAGCACTTGTGGGAACTCAAATATACACCTTATTTCTAGAAATTAATAGATTTAAGTAAGTGGACTAGCTCCTTTAGGATAAACAATTGGGTAGGTTTTTAGATAAGAGTTTACTTATTACAGTTGTATCTTTTGGATTTGATTTCTCTCTCATATTAAGTTTGGTTACATGATGTCTTTGTAAGTCACATTTCACATCCTTGGGGAAAGACTTCTCTGGGTCCATATCGCATAAGCCAGTCTGTCTTATAATTCAGATGTATATTTATCCAAAAATGGAATCTTACGGTATTTAAAAGATGATGAAGTTTGAAAAGGAGGATAGAGGGGCTCAGGGACAATGGAAAAGGAGTTCTTGCTCCACATCTTTCCTTCCAGATACTTCTCTGTTTCTATCATCAGGGCAACATATGTGTGCAGTGTTTTGTTATATATATGCATGCACACATGTGGGCACATACATGCACACACACACACAAACCACCTATTATTTTTTAAGTGTAAATAAAGTAAGACGTGAAGATTTTAAATTAGTACAATAAAAACTCAATATATAGAGAGAGTTTGATGGGCTATGGAGAAAGGCAATGGTGGAATCATCTGTAAATTTTTTGAAGTACTCTTACACTTCTGTTTCTTTAGTTTAGCTGTTCATAGTAATTAATAGTATCATTATTCTTATCCCACAAGGCAGAGTGGAAATGGATGTTCCAAGGAATCAGTTTCGGTTTCTTCCCCTTTTGAAGGGAAGCAAAACCCTAAATCCTTGTAAATCTTTTATTAGTGCCCTGAGAGTGTTACAGACCAGGCTATCTGGCTGGGTGGAGGTGGGTAACCTGAAGAGTTATTCAGAAAGTTTGTCACTCTGATTTCCTCTTCTGGTGTGTGAGAGGCTTGGTGAATTGGTTGGGTGAATCGGTTGGGGAGAATACATGATATCCCTCCTTCTCTTCCTATTGAGGTGGGTCTAATTACTCTTCTTGGGTAGTATATGAGCTTGTTTGCCTTGGTCACCTGGACACCTTTAGGTGACTAAAAAGCTAAGTAGTTCTAAGACAACCTGATGGAAAGGAAACTGGTGTTAGTTTTTTTTTTTTCTTTCTTTTTTTCATAAGTTCATAGCAACACTTTGAAGATTCCATAAACAATAAGCTAAGGGAAAAGGATAAACATTCCTATAGATGAAATCATCATTCCTCTGGGTTTGCATACCCTTAAAGCCTAAGCAGTAAATTAAAGAAAAGATGTGGTTTGAAAGTAAACAGAAAAGAGCAAGAAGACAGCAAATTTAATGTTTTCTTTCTTTCTCCCCCATCCCCTTCTTTTTCCATGTCAGCTGCCATGTGCTGCAGGTTAGGCAGGGAAGTTGGAAGAGAAAACATAGACTTAAGATATTCATAAGAAATGTCCTGAAAACCACAGAAAGACCAATCAATGTTATATGTTTCCTATCTCATTAAATATTTGAACTGACATGGAATTAAAAAAAAAAGTGGATGGAATAGGAAAATTAAGAAAGTATGTGAGGGAAAGAATGGTTTTACTTTTTCCCTTAGTGCTGCTTTGATCCACAATCCCTGTCAGATCTTCCTTTATAGTATCTCATTGCTATTCCTGGGGTGGCTGTGGTATGTTTTCACTCACATTTTGTAGGCTTACTTTACTTTTGGACTATCTTGAGGGAAAAGTCTAGTATTTCTCACTTGGCTTATCTTTATTTGGACTACATTATTTTCTTTTCTCTCTTTTAGGACTTTTAGCCTGAGGAAAAATTGTCAGAAAGCTTTTATATTCACTTGACAAATTAGAGATTCCAACATATTTTGCCCTCAAAAATCACCCTAAGGGTGAAACACATTTCAATACTTTATTGACCAAACAAAGTAGGAGGAAATATAGTTGAAGGAACATAGAGGAAGAGTTTTTTGCAAAAGAAGTATTTGCTTAACTATTTAATAAAGTTCCTGCATTCCCTTGGATCTCTCCCATCCCCCTCTGCTTCCTTGCTTACAGTTGCTGTAGATATTAATTCCCACAACCATCTTGCCTCTGCTACATGCGAATTAGTGTGTCCAATTCCAGTATGTCTTAGCACACTACTTAACCCTCTGGTGGTTCTCAAACTCTATACCAAGTCATGGACCCTGTGAAGAGAGGATTTTTTTTTTTTTAAGATTTTATTTATTTATTTGACAGAAAGAGATCACAAGTAGGCAAAGAGGCAGGCAGAGAGAGAGGAAGGGAAGCAGGCTCCCTGCTGAGCAGAGAGCCCGATGTGGGACTCGATCCCAGGACCCTGGGATCATGACCTGAGCCGAAAGCAGAGGCTTTAACCCACTGAGCCACCCAGGCGCCCCTGAAGAGAGGATTTGAACAAAAGGATAGTCTTCCTATTTGCACACTGCATATACTCTAATAGGCCTGCCTGTCCTCCTCACCAAGATTCATTCGCCCTATTTTTCATTGGAAAATGAGAGAAAACACATCCTGCAAATATTCTGCTCTCTACCTAGTTCTTCAACCCCCCTACCTCATCATTTCCTCCATGTATTTCTTTTAAATATTATCTCTTGGCCATTTATTTCAACTTCGAAGTTACCATTTCTTCTCATCTAGTCAGAGTTCTTCTCCTTTCTTTCTTCGTCTCAAACTTCCATCTAAAACTGGGTTCCACTTGCTCCACATCTCTGCTCTTCTCACAAGGTATTCTTTATGTTCCCTTTCACCTGAGAGCCCCAATACAGTTTTTAAAATCCCATTACTGCAATACTGCTGGATCTTCAGCCCTCATAGCTATGTAAGATGCTATCCTCATGTCAATGGCTTCATAATTTGCCTCTTCACCCTATCTGCCACCAATCTCCACTCAGATGGACTACCATGTACACAGAAGCTGCTCTGTGGAAGTTTGGGGAGAGATGGAGATGATGTGGTGAACTGTGATTGTTCCCATCAGAATTCTTCTGGTACCCTTAACCTCTGTGAGTGTAAGACAGAAACTCTAGGGTATTATGACATGACCACTATCTAGAGGATGTTACCACTATCTAGGATGTTGTTTCACAGAGAAATGAATCCTGTCTTCTCAATAAAGGGATTATAAGGAATCATGTGGAACACAACTTCTTAATAGGAGATTGCTGACAGACAGCAAAGTAAGAAACAGAATATAAATGCTTGTCATGATTACTTTTTTTTAAAGATTTTATTTATTTATTAGAGAGAGAGAGAGAGCGAGCACAGGCA